>PVKV010021276.1:0-37899 GCA_004027835.1 Alouatta palliata | reverse complement strand
TCACGAGGTCAAGAGATCGAGACCATCCTGGTCAACATGGTGAAACCCCGTCTCTACTAAAAATACAAAAATTAGCTGGGCATGGTGGCACGTGCCTGTAGTCCCAGCTACTTGGGAGGCTGAGGCAGGAGAATTGCTTGAACCCAGGAGGCGGAGGTTGCGGTGAGCCGAGATCGCGCCATTGCACTCCAGCCTGGGTGACAAGAGCGAAACTCCGTCTCAAAAAAAAAAAAAAATTTTTAAAAATAAAAAAATAAAAATTCAAAAAGTCACCCATGCCCAGACAAACTTGCTTCTATTTTTGGCAGCTCCAAGGAGTTACCAGCATAATAAAACAAACTGTTCCTGCACAATTCTATCTCTCATCTTACTTTGTCTGCCTTATCTAGCTTCCAAAGAGAATCATTTACAAAATCATGTCTGCGTCCCGGGTCTATACCACTCTTACCTATAAAAAGAGCATATAAGTCTCAATGATCTGGGCCCTTTTTGAGTCTGATACTTGGTGTGTGCAGTTTAAATAAATTTCTATGCCGTCTTGTCCTAAAACATTTTTTTAAGTGCTGATATTGAAATAATTACTTTTATCCCCGACAGCAAGCAGCTTTTAACATAAACTTTTGTAGGTTTTGTGTTCAGTATGATTTTAAGTGTTTTTTGTTTTTCCTTCCTTCCTTCCTTCCTTCCTTCCTTCCTTCCTTCCTTCCTTCCTTCCTTCCTCCTTCCTTTCCTCCTCTCTCCTCTTCCTCCTCCTCCTTCTTCTTCCTCTCTCTCTGTCTCTCTTTCTATCTTTTATTTTGACACAAGGTCTCACTGTCACCCAAGCTGGAGTGCAGTGGTGTGATCATGGTTCAGCTTTGATCTAGGGGGCTCAAGTAATCCTCCAACCTCAGGCTCCTAAGTAGCTGGGACTGTAGGTACATGTCATCATGGCCAGCGAATTAAAATTTTTTCTTTTCTTTCCTTCTTTCTTTCTTTCTTTCCCTCTCTCCCTCCCTCCCTCCCTTCCTTCCTTTCTTTCTTCTTTTAGAGATGGAGTCTCTCGAGGTTGCCCTGGCAGGTCTTGAACTCCTGAGCTGAAACAATCCTCCTGCCTTGGCCTCCCAAAATACTGGGATTATAGACATGAGCCAACAAGCTAAGTGTTATTTCTTTTCTTTCTTTTTCTTTTTTTGTTTTTTGATGGAGTCATGGTCTGTCACTCAGGCTGGAATGCAGTGGTGCAATCTCAGCTCACTTCACCTTCCACCTCCCAGGTTCAAGTGATTCTCCTGCCTCAGCCTCCCAAGTAGCTGGGATTACAGATGCCCACCACGACACCTGGCTAATTCTTTATATTTTTGGTAGAGATGGGGTTTCATCATGTTGGCCAGGCTGGTCTCCAAGGCCTAACCTCAGGTGATCCACCCACCTAAGCGTGCGCTGGGATTCCTGGTGTGAGCCACTGCACTGGCCGAGTTATTTCTTAATATCTGTGAGATGGAGGGAAGTCCCATATGGATATATATATAGATGTATGCCAATTATGAAGAAGTGAGATGGGCCATGAGCAGGCTGCCTGATGATGCTTTCTCAGTTAGAACGAAGACTGGGAATTAATTAGGCTCTTGTTGGAAACTGCTAAGAGGAACTGCAAACAAAACCTACTGGAACAGACAATTTGAGGGCCAAAATACAGGTGTGATCACTATTCCTTGATCACCGAAACATCTAAGCAACTGGTGAGGGAAGGCTAGGGAAATATCATCCATGCATTAGTTGGCCCAACATTCATTGACTTCTTCACCAATATTTATGTAAAACTTAGACTCCAGGGCACGCACCGGGGCAAAAAGATGAATAAAAAGGAACTATTGGCTGAGCGTGGTAGCTCACGCCTATAATCCCAGCACTTTGGAGGCTGAGGCGGGTGGATCACCTGAGGTCAGGAGTTCGAGACCAGCCTGGCCAACATGGCAAAATCCCCCCTCTACTAAAAATAGAAAAGTTAGCCGGGCGTGGTGGTAGGTGCCTGTAGTCCCAGCTACTCAAGAGGCTGAGGCAGGAGAATCACTTGAACCGGGGAGACAGAGGTTGCAGTGAGCTGAGATGGCACCACTGCACTCCAGCCTGGGTGACAGAGAGAGACTCCATCTCAAAAAAAAAAAAAAAAAGTGTGGGGGGGGACATATTGCCCTCAAAGGCCCACAGACAGGGACAGATGAAAAAGAAACAATTATAAAACAGGGATGGGTAGTGGGAGGCTAGAGAACAAAGCACCTACTTTGGGGAGAGAGGAGACTTGGTCAATAAACCCTCACCCAGGGCACAGTGTGGGAGAAGAGGGGTGTGGGGTGTGGGGAGGGCATGCGAGGCAGGAAACAGCCTGTGCAGAAATGCTTGGATGTGAGAGAACATAGTGCAATCAACAGGAGCTGCTGGAGTGTAGCGCGAGAGGAAGCGCGGCAGGGACCGAGGCTGGAGAGTGCTAGGTCTGCGCCAGGATCTGCCGGAGTGTAGCGCGAGAGGAAGTGGCAGGGACTGAGGCCGGAGAGTGCTAGGTCTGCGCCAGGATCTGCTGGAGTGTAGCGCGAGAGGAAGTGGCAGGGACTGAGGCTGGAGAGTGCTAGATCTGCGCCAGGATCTGCTGGAGTGTAGCGTGAGAGGAAGCGTGGCAGGGACTGAGGCTGGAGAGTGCTAGGTCTGCGCCCAGAATGAGGACCTGGAGAAAGAAGGTCCTTATTTTTCATTAAATACCTTTGTCTTCAAAGTGATGAGTAGCCTTTGAAAACCACAAGTAGTTTTCCCAGTTTTCTTATTTAAGGATGGGGTCTTGCTCTGCTGCTCAGGCTGGGGTGCAGTGGTGTGATCATAGCTCACTGAAACCTTGAACTCCTGGGCTCAGGTTATCCTCCTGCCTCAGCCTCCTGAGTAGCTGGAACTACGGACACATGGCACCACATTCTAATTAAAAAATTTATTTTTGACTAGGTGTGGTGACTCACACCTGTAATCCCAGGACTTCAGGAGGCCAAGGAGGGCAGATCACTTGAGGTCAGGAGTTTGAGACCAGACTGGCCAACATGTCAAAATCCCATCTCTACTGAAAATACAAAACTTAGCTGGGCATGGTGGCACATGATTGTAATCCCAGTTACTCGGGAGGGTGAGGCAGGAGAATGGCTTGAACCTGGGAGGCAGAGGTTGTTGTGAACTGAAATTGCGCCACTGCACTCCAGCCCGGGTGATGGACTGAGACTGTGTCTCAAAAAAAAAAAAAAATTCATTTTTGTAGAGACAAGTTTTCCCTATTTTGCCAGGCTGGCCTTGAACACTTGGACTCAAGCGATCCATCCCCCTCGGCCTCCCAAAGCGTTGGTATTACAGGAATGAGCCACCACGCTCGGCCAAGCTATAATAATTGTTAATAAGAGAGAGAAGCTAAATTTAAAGATGACAGAAAATATTCATCGGATCCCTTGTGGGATCTTAGAAAACCAATCACTTAATTTGAGTTATTTAAAAAACCTGTGCTGGGTGTGATGGCTCACACCTATAATTCCAGCACTTTGGGATGCTGAGGCAGGCAGATCGTTTGAGCTCAGGAGTTCAAGACCAGCCTAAGTAATATGACAAAACCCCATCCCTACAAAAAATACAAAAATTAGCCGGGCATGGTGGTGCTTGCCTGTGGTCCTAACCACCTGGGAGGCTGAGGTGGGAGGATTGCCTGAGCCCGAGACGTCAAGGCTGCAATGAGTCATGATTGCACCACCGCAATCCATCGTGGGACAACAAAGTGAAACCCTGTCTCAAAAAAAAAAATCTGTTGCAATTATGAAGCTTGCTCTCTTATTTTATCTACATGCGTTTAACTTTAGCTGAGATGTTACTGTGCGGTGCAGCAGGAGGAGTTTGCTATTATACATACTGTGCTTTATTTAGTTAGCAGACAATTTAATTCAATACAATTATTGTTATTTTTTATTTTTATTTTTTTGTTTGTTTATTTGTTTTTGAGAGGGAGTCTCAGTTTGTTGCCCAGGCTGGAGTGCAGTGGCGTGATCTCAGCTCACTGCAACCTCTGTCTCCCAGGTTCAAGTCAGGGCTTCGTCATGTTGGCCAGGCTGGTCTCAAACTCCTTGCCTCACGTGATCAGCCTGCCTCGGCCTCCCAAAGTGTTGAGGCACCATGCCTGGCCTGCGTCAAGTTTTACTCAGGTATGATGGATTCAAAGTTTTATTCTGGCTAGCCTGACTGACAAATGGGTGGTCAGGAGTACTCTATAGGGACTGGTCCACTGGGGGATTGAGTTGGTCCTTTGGTCTAAACTCTTTTTAGAATGTGAGGAGGACCCAGCCTCCCCATTTAAAGTGACGGAGGATCACGCCGGTCAAAAACAGCAGCCTTGTAGAAGAAGCAAACTCAGGAACAGAGGTTAAAATTTTATTTAAGATTTTAAATATTGCCATGACCAGTTTTAACCGGCCACAGTTGGTTTATGCTGGTTCTGACTGATCATGGCCAGTTCTGACAGGTATAGGCCTGTCTCAACGACAAAATTGGTTTAGACCAACTATAACCACCCTTGACCAGCTTTGACTGGTTTTGACTGGATGTAAACAGTTCATGACAGTCTGGCTGGTCATGGCTGGTTCTGATGGGTTTGCACCAGTTTAAAGTAGCTACCAGTTTAAACTAACCATGGCAGCGTTAGACTGCCCACTGCCACCAGTGACCACTTCCCCGTGGAATCTATATCCTCATGTAAGCTTTGTCAGTTTGTTTTTGAGAGTCTTCTTAACAAATTGGGGACATCATTCAGAGTAGAAGCTCGCCGGGCACGGTGGCTCACGCCTGTAATCCCAGCTCTTTGGGAGGCTGGGACGGGCAGATCATCTGAGGTCAGCAGTTTGAGACCAGCCTGGACAACATGGTGGAAACCCCGTCTCTACTAAAAATACAAAAATCAGCCAGGGGTGGTGGCAGGTGCCTGTAATCCCAGCTACTGGGGAGGCTGAGGCAGGAGCATCATTTGAATCCAGGAGGTGGAGGTTGCAGTGAGCCAAGATCGCACCACCGCACGGCAGCCTGGGTGACAGACTGAGACTGTCTCAAACAAAACCGACAACAAAAAAGAGTAGAACTTCAACACTGCAAACAAGAAACACCCAGCGTTCTTTGGAAAGGGTCACAATGTAGACTAAAGGAGACTATCTACCTTACCCTTTAGACCTTAGAATCCTTTTCACTCTCCCGTTGTATTTTGAGCAGCTGTTTCTACCAGTTTCGGTTGATCACAATGGTTATGTGCCTGTTTTGACTGGTCATGTCTAGTTCTGAGAGGTTTAGACCAGTTACAACCAGCCAAAAAATGGCTGAGACTGGTTCTAACCACCTGCAAGCACTTTAGACCCACTGAAACTGGCCATCACTGGTTTAGACTGGTTCTGACCAGTTGCAATTAGTTTAGACCTGTTTCAACTGGACTCAAGTGATTGAGACTGGCTTTGAGTGGGTACAACCTGTTTTGATAGACGACAATTGGGTTATATTGATTCTGACTGGTCTTGGCTGGTTCTGGGTAGTTTAGAGTAAATTGGCCACTAGTTCAGATTGGTTTTAACTGGCTACAACCAGTTTGGACCAGCTATGACTGGCCTCGACTTGCTTGGATGGGTTTTGACTGGTCACAATTGGTTTCACCTGGTTCTGGCTGGTCATGGTTGGTTCTGACCAGCATAAGCATAGGCTGTTTTCAACCGTCAGCCAGTTTAGACCAAGTATAACTGGCCTCAACTAGTTCTTACTGGTTTCAACCAGCCAAAATCAGTTTTTGCTGGTGTTGACTGGTCATGGCTGGTCTCAATCAATTTTAACTGGCCACAGCTGGTTTCGACTGGCTGTAAATGGCTTTGACCAGCTATAGTCAGATTTATTAGGCTCTGACTGGTCAGGCTGGGTTCTGACTGGCTTAGATTGGTTTCAACTGACCACAAGAGCATCTTTTCTATTAACTTCCTGTTTTCTTTTTTTTTCTTTCTTTCTTTTTCATCAGAGATTTGTCCTCACTGGAATAACTAACTTCCTGTTTTCAAACGATTTCACTGATCTGCTTTTAATTTTTATTCTTTATTTCTTTATTCTTACTTTAGTTTCAATTTGTTCTGCTTTTCATAATTTCCTAAGGTAAAAGCCTAGATTAATAATTTTAGCTCTTTGGCTGGGCGCATGGCTCATGCCTGTAATCCCAGCACTTTGGGAGTCTGAGACGGGCGGATCACCTGAGATTAAGAGTTCGAGACCAGACTGCCCAACATAGTGAAACCTCATCTCTACTAAAAATACAAAAATTAGCCATGGTGGTGGCAGTGCGCGCCTGTAATCCCAGCTACTGGAGGGGCTGAGGCAAGTGAATCACTTGAACTTGGGAGGTGGAGGTTGCAGTGAGCCCAGATCGTACCACTGGACTCAAACCTGGGTGACACAGCGAGACTCCATCTCAAAAAAACAAACAAACAAAAAACAAAGAAAAATTAGCTGGGCATGGTGGTGGGCACCTGTAATCCCAGCTACTCTGAAGTCTGAGGCAAAGAACTGCTTGAACCGGGAGATGGAGGTTACAGTGAGCTGAGATCACACCACTGCACTCTAGCCTGGGCAACAGAGCAAGACTCCGTCTCAAAATAGTAATAATTTTTGGCTCTTTCCTTTTTCCTAATGTATGCAATCCTTTGCTTTGTTTTTTTTTTTAGATGGAGTTTTGCTCGCTACCCAGACTGAAGTGCAAAAATGGCACGATCTCGGCTCACTGCAACTTCTGCCTCTTTGGTCAAGCGATTCTCCTGCCTCAACCTCCCAAGTAGCTGAGCTTACAGACATGTATCACCATGCCCAGCTTATTTTTGAATTTTTAGTAGAGATGGGGTTTCACCACGTTGGCCAGATTGGTCTCGAATTCCTGGCCTCTTGAATCCACCTGCCTCTGGGATTACAGGCATGAGCCACTGTGCCTGGCTGGTCCAGATTTACCTTTACTTTCCCTGCCCTAGTGATCCAATCACCTCGGCCTTCCAAAGTGCTGGATTTACAGGTGTGAGCCATGGTGCCTGGCCTAAAAGTGTCTTTTTTGTTTGTTTGTTAGGGTCTCACTCTGTCACCCAGGGTGGAGTGCAGTGATGCAATCACGGCTTACTGCAACCTTCGCCTCCCAGGTTCAAGGGATTCTCCTGCCTCAGCCTCTCGAGTAGCTGGGACTACAGGTGCCTGGCACCATACCCAGCTAATTTTGTGTACAGATGAGATTTCACCATGTTGGCCAGGTTGGTCTTGAACTCCTGGCCTCTTGAATCCACCTGCCTCTGGGATTACAGGCATGAGCCACTGTGCCTGGCTGGTCCAGATTTACCTTTACTTTCCCTGTCCTAGTCATTGGATCAGAAGTTTTTCAAAGGAAAAATTTCAGTGGGGAGTTGTACTTACCAACAAAGCTTTGGGTGCTAGATGAGCAACTCGCTACTGGGATTTTCCTGCTTGTAGGCTATTTCACCAGATGTAGCTATCCGTATATTGAAACACACACACACACACACACACACACACACACACACCCCTACCTTCAAACAGCAGTGGGTTTCTTCTTTTCCTTCACCAGTTCCATATTTTTATCTCCTTTCTTCCACAGTTAGAACCCTGGTCCCTATCCCCACAACATAATGATTAATGCTAAATCCTAAAATAGATACTAAATGCTTTTGGTACGGTAGTAACAATATCCCGACTAAAAACAAACTTTCCAAATTATATGCGAGACTACTTCTTGTGGTTCTTTTTGTCCTCAGAGCATGCAATGACAGCACTAGGTAAACATTTCTGGATTCTTTTTTTCTTCGGTGTGGTTATGTCAACATTGTATACAATTAAATTCATTTTTATCTGTTTGTATACAATTTTGTATTCAAGGATAGAAAAAACCCTATCCTTTTAATCTTATTTTCTGAATGTGTAAATCATTAAAATGGTTTAAAAATTAAGGCCTGGCGTGGTGGCTCACACCTGTAATCCCAGCACTTTGGGAGGCCGAGGCATGCGGATCACCTGAAGCCAGGAGTTTGAAATCAGCCTGCGGCAACATGGTGAAACCCCATCTCTACTAAAAATACAAAAATTAGCTGAACATGGTGACACACACCTGTAATCCCAGCTACTTAGAAAGCTGAGGCAGGAGAGTCGCTTGAACCTGGAAGACAGAAGCGGAAGTGAGTAGAGATGGCATCATTGCACTCCAGCCTGGGTGAGGGAGTGAGACTGTCAAAAAAAAAGAAAAAGGAAAAAACCCTAAAACTTTAAAAAGATACATGCAGAGAAGTTTCATTCCCTTCCAGATCTTTTTGACCTTGTACTTGTTTCCCATAGGTAAGCAGTTGGTTCGTTTCTGGTTTGGCCTGCTGATACATCTTTTTGTATAAGATTTTGTATAAGATTGTGTAGATTCTTAACTTTCTTACAAAGTACCGTTCAGTGTAGACTGCTCTGTATTTGGCCTTTTCACTTAGCATATCCTGGAAGAATCACTCCAAATCAGCTTCTGCAGTGGACTGAACATGCTGGTCTTCCTTGTTTTCAGTGGCACAGGACTTTACTATGTGGATGTACAATAGTTTTTTTGTTTTTGTTTTTTTTTTTTAAGATGGAATCTCATTCTGTCACCCAGGCCAGAATGCAGGAGGGTGATTTTGGCTCACTGCAACCTCTGCCTCCCGGGTTCAAGTGATTCCTTTGCCTCAGCCTCCTGAGCAGCTGGGATCACAGGCGCTTGCCACCATGCTGGGCTAATTTTTGTACTTTTAGCAGAGACAGGGTTTCATCCTGTTGGCAGGCTGCTCTTGAACTCCTGACCTCAAGTGATCTGCTTGCCCTGACCTCCCAAACTGTTGGGATTATAGGCATGAGCCACGACACCTGGCCTACAGTAGTCTTTAGAGCCAATCCAATTTCTGTTTTTTCTCTTTCTTTTCTTTCTTCTTCCTTCCTCCTTTTCTCCCTCACTCCCTTCCTCTCTCCCTCTCTCTCCTTCCTTCTTTCCTTTCATTCTTTCTTTTTCTTTTTTTTTTCTCTCTCTGTCAACAAGGTCTTGCTCTGTTGCCCAGGCTGGAGTGCAGTGGCATGATCATAGCTCACTGCAGCCTTGAACACCTAGGCTCAAGCAATCCTCCCACCTCACCCTCCCTAGTTGCTGGGACCACAGCATTTCCCAGCAAGCCTGGCTAAATGTAGAGATTTTTTTTTTTTTTTTTTTTTTTTTGTAGAGACGAGTTCTCACTATGTTGAATAGGAACAAATTTAGGATAGCCTCAGAATATCTCTGAAAACAGAATGGCTTAAGAGCTGATAGGAACAGTGCAAAAGCAGCTAGGTGAATGGAGCTTCCACTGGCAGCAATGCTTAACTGGAACTAGATGAGTGCATAAGAAGCCAAGTGTTCACAGTGACACATGAGCAAAGTTAATATAATCAACTGTGTTAAAATGCGGCTGTAAAGGATTAATATAATATGGTAGGTATCATTTTTTTTTTCCTTTTTTTGAGACAGAGTCTCGCTGTGTCAGGCTGGTCTTGAACTCCTGACCTCAGGTGATCCACCCACCTTGGCCTCCCAAAGTGTTGGGATTACAGGCATGAGCCATTGTGCCCAGCAATTTTGTTTTTTTTAAGTCAGGGTCTTGCTCTGTTGCCCAGGCTAAAGTGCAGTGGTACAATCTTGGTTCACAGCAACCTGTGCCTCCTGGGTTCAAGTGATTCTTGTGCCTTAGCCTCCCAAATAGCTGGGATTACAGGTGTGTGCCACTACGCTTGGCTAATTTTTTCATTTTTAGTAGAAACGAGGTTTTGCCATGTTGGCCAGGTTGGTCTCAAACTTCTGGCCTCAAGTGGTCTGCCTGCCTTGGTCTCCCAAAGTGCTGGGATTACAGTCTTGATCCACTGTGCCCAGCCTCACTCATTATTGACCTAAAAAATACATATTTTTTTCTTTCTAGGTATGGGTGTATGCACACACACACACACGTATACGTATATGTATATAGATTTGTTCCTGTTTCGCCAGGAAATAATAAACACAGGGGTGTCAGGCAAGCCCAGTAATCTTGGAAAAAGTTGGAACCCAGTCAGAAGATAAGAACCGAATCATTACTTCAACAAAGTAGAAAGATGGTCTTCCAGTTAATCGGCTCGAATGTTTACACACAACAATAACCAGGGAGAAGCAGGGTTCAATGATGTTTCAAAATGACTAAGCAGCCAAATGTTCTACGATGAAAAACTGACTACAGAAACTGCACTCTTCATGAAGAAGGAGCTGCGTGGACTTTAATTATACAAATAAGGCTTATAGAAACATGGGAATAATGCTAGCCAAAAAGATGATCATGTCCTGTCATAAAAATGACCAGGCAATGGCTGGATGCTTTTGGCAAAGTTCAAGTCTCAAACATTTGAAGTCTGTATAAAAGGTGTGAAAATGTCCCACAACATAACAAGCGATATTTTGTTGTAAAAGGAGACCAAAGAAGAGTTATTTGGTCGATGTAAGGTCTTATGGATGACCCGACCAAGGATGAGGCATTGCTAACGCATATGCTGCAATTTCGTTTGAGAGAGTATTATTATTTTGGGTCTGGTAAGATTACTAACACTTGAGAAAGGTATAAAAAGAGTGCATGGTAGAATAACGTAAACCCGGCCTGTGCGGTGGCTCATGCCTGTAATCCAAGCACTCTGGGAGGCTGAGGCGGGCAGATCACTTGAGGTCAAGAGTTCCAGACCAGCCTGGCTCACATGGTGAAACCCCATCTCTACTGAAAATATGAAGATTAGCTGGGCATGGTGGTGTGTGCCTGTAGTCCCAGCTACTCAGAAGACTGAGGCAGGAGAATCACTTGAATCTGGGAGGCAGAGGTTGCAGTGAGCTGAGACTGTGCCATTGCACTCCAGCCTGGGCAATAGAGCGAGACTCTCTTAAAAAAAAAAAAAAAGACTAACATAAGCCTAGAAACATGTGGAAAATTGAAATCCTGGGGAAGTGCTCAAATAAGAACAGGAAAAAAATCAAATCCACGCAGTGAGCGTTTTTATAACTGCTTTTGGTATCATGATTGCGACATTCTGGGTGTGTCTTTTCTGTTTTTTCAAGTGTTTAAAGCATTTAATGGAATCTGACAGTTTAGGTTTGTATGTAATGAAACATTAAGATCTATTTACATCTGAAGTTAATGTTTAAAAGAGTGGGCATATATAATTTTAGAAATTCTTTGTTTTTTATTTATTAATTGCAAATGTCTGAATAAGTAGAAGAATGCTGACTGTTTAAAGAACATCAGGCTAGGCACGGTGGCTCACGCCTGTAATCCCAGCACTTTGGGAGGCCGAGGTGGGTGAATCATAAGGTCAGGAGTTGGAGACCAGCCTGGCCAACATGGCAAAACCAGTCTCTTCTAAAAATACAAAAATTAGCTGGGCATGGTGGCACCCACCTGTAATATCAGCTACTTGGGAGGCTGAGGCAGGAGAATCACTTGAACCTCAGAGGTGGTGGTTGCACTGAGCTGAGATCACACCATTGCACTCCAGTCTGGGCAACAAGAGTGAAACTCCATGTCAGAGAACAAAATAAAAAAAGAGCGTCAATTGGTTTCTTAAATAAATACATGGGGCTAGGTGTACCTCATGCCTGTAATCTCAGCACTTTGGGAGGCTGAGGCAGGGGGATCACTTGGGCCTAGGAGTCTGATTCTAGCCTGGGGAACATAGTGAGACTCTGTCTCTTAAAAAAAAATACATTGAACATTAATCAAAATACAAATTCTAATGAGTATTTGTATTAGTCTCTTTTCACACTGCTATATAGAAATACTCAAGATTGGGTAATTTACAAAGGAAAGAGGTTTAATTGACTCACAATTTCACATGGCTGGGGAGGCCCCGGGAAACTTACAATCATAGCAAAAGAGGAAGCAGGCATGTCTTACACGGTGGCAGGCAAGACAGAGTGTGACTAAGTGAAGGGGGAAGAGTCCATTATTAAAACCATCAGATCTCATGAGAACTCACTCACTATCACAAGAACAACACAAGGGAAAATGCTCCCATGACTGAATCACCTCCCACCAGGTTTCTCCCTTGACACATGGGGATTACAATTTGAGAGGAGATTTGGGTGGGGACACAAAGCCAAATCCTATCAGTATTTTCCTCCATGCTACCAAGTTCTTTGGACATAAAGGAATCAATCCACAGGACAATCCTTTGCTAATACTCTGAGCCTATGAGAAATCGTCACACAGATTTTGGTATTAAGCAGCAATCTTTCCTTTTATTAACGTTCACATATTGACCAAATATTTTCAGAGTGTTATAAAAGACTGTTCCAGGCACTGCTTAATCTACTGCATTAGGAGTAAAATGACGGATGTTAAGAGAAACCCGGAATAATAAGTCACCTACCACTATGTGTAGCTTAAGTATCTCTTCTCGTAGAAGAAGGACAATAACACCTGGTTGGATAGACTCAGGAAACTACTGTATGTGAAAGGGTAATGTATTACTCTCCTAGATAGATAGAAACAAGTCATAACAAACAAGTATTGGACGTGTACACCTCTGGCTCCCATACTCTGGGAATACCAGTATTTTGATATAATGAACATATTTAGGCTTCACTCCTTAACTCGGAACATTTTGAACAGAATGAAGGACAACATGATAATGAATCTGCACCAAATTTACCACACAATTAACATAAACAGAATCATCTCTGACCCTAAGGAACATATAATAAGATTCTAATGTGCAATTCCTATGTATGAAGAATTGGTCAAAGTTCTTGGCCAACTGTGGTCAGGTTCAGTCCAGACACCTTTTTTTCCAGGATGTCCAAGTTCTGCTGATCCTCATCTGAGAATTCTATCTTGTTTTTGTTTTCACCTGTGCTGTGATACAGATACACTGCCTTGTACTGGAGGCTTTAGAACTCTTTGCAAAAATTTTTTTTCCTGGTTGCAAAATTAAGCTTTGATCAAAGATTTTACTGAATGTAATTAACCATTACTTTTAAAAAGTACATACCTCTGCTCTCTGAGACCTCAACTTTGCTCACTCTCTCCCTTCCTGAAATCTGAGTGCCTGATACCCTGGCAAGTGAATGTTAAGGGCAAGGATGCTTCCAGAATTAATTTGCCCTGAAAATGCTTCTCTACTGCACAGAAGTTTGAACAACATACTATTACAAATCCTCCCTGACTACAGTAACTCAAGGTTTTATTAACTATTTCATACCTACTGTTGCGTGGGATGAAAATGCTCTTTGAAAAGTTTAATTTCTACAATGAAATTAGTTTTTTGGGGGGGAGGTATTCGTGTTTTCATTTTTTAAAGTCTCTAAATCATTTCAGCTTTGACTCAAGGTCTATAAAATCCAGTCCTTTCTCAGGGAGAAGAAATCAGGGAACTCTTAAGCCAGGGTCAAGTTAGAATAAAGGTGAGAAAGCAAGAGGGCTACACCCCTAACTTAATCTGATGGTTTCGTCAGCCGTGCCTGAGAAGACAGACGAAACCTGAAAACTACACTCCTAACTTAACCTCATGGTTTCTTCAGCCGTGCCTGAGAAGACAGACGAAACCTGAAAACTACGCTCCTAACTTAACCTGATGGTTTCTTCAGCCGTGCCTGAGAAGACAGATGAAACCTGAAAACTAGAAACTGAAGTGTCTCTATACTTGCAGCTATTCATGCTATTCAGCTATTCAGCTATGATGGTTTCCATTTAGAATGCTTTAAACATCAAATGTGGGGCTGGGCACAGTGGCTCACACCTGTAATCTCAGCATTTTGTAAGGCTGAGGCAGGTGGATCACCTGAGGTTAGGAGTTCGAGACCAGCCTGACCAACATAGTGAAAGCCCATCTCTACTAAAAACACAAAAATTCGCCAGGGCGTGGTGGTGCACACCTGTATTCCCAGCCACTCAGGAGGCTGAGAGAGGAGAATTGCTTGAACCTCAGAGGCAGAGGTTGCAGTGAGCCAAGAATGTGCCACTGCACTCCAGCCTGGGCGACAGAGCCTGACTCCATCTCAAACAAACAAAAACATCAAATGTGACTTCTGTCAAACAAGGCAGCAATCATAAAAATTAAATGAAACGCTTCACGAATTTGCGTGTCATCCTTGCGCAGGGGCCATGCTAATCTTCTCTGTATCGTTCCAATTTTAGTATATGTGCTGCCGAAGCGAGCACAAAAATTAAATGAAATCACCTTAAATTCTGATATATTATACTTTGGATATCTGTCCCTTCCAATCTCGGGTTGAAATGTGATCCCCAGTGTTGGAGGTGGGGCCTGGTGGGAGGTGTTTGGGCCATGGGGGCAGATCCGTCATGAATGGCTTGGTGTCCTCCCTGTGCCACTGAATGAGTTCTTGCTCTGCTAGTTCATGTGAGAGCTGAGGGTTTAACAGCTTGCAACCTCCCCCATCTCTCTCTTGCCACTCTCTTCCATGTAATATGCTGGCTCCCATTCACCTTCTGCCATAACTGGAAGTTTTCTGAGGCCATCCACAGAAGCAGATACCAGCACCATGCTTCCTGGACAGCCTGCAGAACTATGAGACAAATAAAGCTTCTTTTCTTTATAAATTACCTAGTTTCAGATATTCCTTTAGAGCAATGCAAACAAAGTAATATGAATTCTTTTTGGAAAAAAGTGTTACAGATATATATTTATTTTTCTTTTTTTTTTTTTTTTTTTGAGATGGAGTCTCGCTCTATGGTCCAGGCTGGAATGCAGTGGTGCAATCTCAGCTCACTGCAACCTTCGTCTCCCAGGTTCAAGCGATTCTCCTGTCTCAGCCTCCCAAGTAGCTGGGATTATAGGCATGTGCCACCATGCTCAGCTAATTTTTGTATTTTTAGTGGAGACGGGGTCTCACCATGTTGGCCAGGATGGTCTCAAACTCCTGACCTTAAGTGATCCACCTGCCTCGGCCTCCCAAAGTGCTGCATTACAGACAAGAGCCACAGAACCCGGCCCAGATATATATTTCAATAAATAAAATAAGTGATGAAGCCAATTAGACTACTTTTTTTTTTTTTTTTTTTTTGAAACAGAGTCTTGCTCTGTCACCAGGCACCAGGCTGGAGTGCAGTCGCATGATCTTGGCTCACTGCAACCTCCGCCTCGTGGGTTCATGCAATTCTCCTGTCTCAGTCTCCCGAGTAGCTGAGACTACAGGTGCGCACCACCACGCCCAGCTAATTTTTGCATTTTTTAGTAGAGACGGGGTTTCACCCTGTTGGCCAAGATGGTCTCGATCTCTTGACTTTGTGATCTGCCCGCCTCGGCCTCCCAAAGTGCTGCAATTACAGGCATGAGCCACCGCGCCCGGCCTAACTTCTTCAGGTGTTCACATAACAGCAACTCTCCCGATTCCCACTCCCAACATGGCACCATGGCTTACCCGCAGCTACAGCTCCTCACTCCTGCATCTTCCACGGTGGTACAGGGTGGCATGGGAATTCTTAGCCTCTGTCATTATTTTACAAACACCCAAAACTTCTATTCTACAAACACAGCAGAAATAATTTTAACTGAAAAAAATCTAGGCTTGCCACAGGGAAGTTTAAAATGAAAACAAAGGAGAAAAGCAGACTTCTCTGAATCAGTGTTTCAAAATTCATCAATAGGACCCTCAAGTCTCCTTCAAGGCTTTTCTCAAAGTGATCCTAGGATTCGATTGAAGAAAACAATGCCAAGATGGCAAAAAGAACCATCACAGAATATTGCCACAAATTATCACACTGTTACTCAAACAACGGCTACAAGATTTTGGGTGGTACAACAATGAATATTTTTAATTTCAGAGTTATGTATCTTTTTTGATGAAAAGTAGAATAATTAGCAGATAAAACTAGCATATAACTTATTAGTTTTATATGCTAAATAGTATTTCCTAGAAGGTTAAAAATCTTGGATCCCTTTATAAAGAATATTAAGTAAATACAATATATGGTAAAAACTGTAAAGAAAGCATACAAATAACTGATAGTAGTGAAATATTGCTCTTTTTTTTTTTTTTTTTTTTTGAGACAGAGTCTCACTCTGTCACCAGGCGCCAGGCTGGAGTGCAGTGGTGCGACCTCGGCTCACTGCAACCTCCGCCGCCCGGGTTCAAGCAATTCTCCGGCCTCAGCCTCCCGAGTAGCTGGGACTACAGGCACACGCCACCACGCCCAGCTAATTTTTGTATTTTTAGTAGAGACGGGGTTTCACCATGTTGACCAGGATGGTCTCAATCTCTTGACCTCGTGATCCACCCGCCTCAGCCTCCCAAAGTGCTGGGATTACAGGCGTGAGCCACTGCGCCCGGCCTCGAAATATTGCTCTTTTATGTTTATTTCAAGTTAATGTGACTGGCTGCACTACAGCATTGCCTTTACTTTTAAATTTTATTTATTTATTTAGAGGCAGAGTCTCAATCTGTCGCCCAGGCTGGAGTGCAGTGGTGTGACCCTGGCACTCTGCACCCTCCCCTCCCAGGTTCAAACAATTCTCCTGCCTCAGCTTCCTGAGTAGCTGGGACTAAAGGCGTGTGCCACCACACCTGGCTAATTTTTGAATTTTTAGTAGAGATGGGGTTTCACCATGTTGGCCAGGCTGGTCTTAAACTCCTGACCTCAGGTGATCCCCCACGTTGGCCTCCTAAAGTGCTGGGATTACAGGCGTGAGCAATCACATCCAGCCAGCACGGCCTTTAATTAATAAAAATTTCTGATTTAAAAGTTTTATGCCAAAAAACTTACAGGTGACTAATTACAGTAATTACAGGTTGTTGCCTACAGGATTTTTCTTTCCTTTTTTTTTTTTTTTTGAGACAGAGTCTTGCTCTGTTGCCCAGGCTGGAGTGCAGTGTCGTGATCTTAGCTCACTGCAACCTCTGCCTTCCAGGTTCAAGCCATTCTCATGCCTCAGTCTCCAGAGTAGCTGGGATTGCAGGTGTGCAACACCATGCCTGGATAAGGATTTCTGATTTTTAAAAAAGTTTTATATCAAATTTGGATCATGACTCCAAATAGAATCTCATTTGTAAAATAAATTACTTTCCCGTTTATAATCCCTCCTGGGAATGTAATATGCTGCTGGTTTAAGGTTTAAATTAATTTGGATTCTATGCATTGAAAGTTTATGGCCAGGCGCAGTGGCTCATGTCTGTAATCCCAGCACTTTGGGAGGCCGAGGTGGATAAATCACCTGAGGTTAGGAGTTCGAAACCAGCTTGGCCAACATGGTGAAACCCTGTCTCTACTAAAAACACAAAATTAGCCAGGCATGGTGGCATGTGCCTGTGGCCCCAGCTACTCGGGAGGCTGAGGCAGGAGAATTGCTTGAACCCAGGAGGCGGAGGTTGCAGTGAGCCGAGATCACGCCACTGTCCTGCAGCCTGGGCAGAATGAGATTCTGTCTCAAAAAAAAAAAAAAAAAAAAAAAAGTTTATGTATAAGCTTTCTCTCCACTATGAACAATCTGACATTGAATGGGATAAAAATGTCTGACCAAAAATTTCCTACATTTATATATTTACATGATTTTTCCCACCACGAGTTATGTGCTGCTAAGTGAAGGACTGTGGCTTAAGGTTTGCTCACATTTATATTCACATAATTTCTCCCGAGTATGGATTTTCCTGTGTTGATTCAGGTGTGCGCTCTGGCTAAAAGCCTTCCCGCATTCATTACATTTATAGGGTTTCTCTCCTGTATGAGTTCTTTCATGTTGATTCAGATGTGTCCTCTGGCTGAAGGCTTTGCCACAGAAACTGCATTCATAAGGTTTCTCTCCAGTATGAAGTCTATGGTGTTCAGTAAGGGATGTGATACGGCTAAAGGCCTTACCACATTGATTACATTTATAGGGCTTTTCTCCCGTGTGAATCCTCAGATGCTGAGTAAAGGACGAATGCTGACGGAAGGCTTTCCCACATCCATTGCATGTAAAGGGCTTTTCTCCCGTGTGAATTCTCTGATGCTGAATGAGATGTATCCTCTGGCTGAATCTTTTTTCACATTCATCACATTTATAGGGCTTCTCTCCTGTAAGTACCATCTGAGGCTGGGTAAGAGACGAGTTGTGGCTGAAGGCCTTCCCACACTCCCTGGGTTTCTCTGCAGTATGAATATGGTCAGTAAGAAGAATATGTTGATTGAAGATTTTCCCACACTCATTGTATTCATAGGGAGTCTCTCTTACATAATTTCCCTGACAGTAAATCAAGTCTGAATTATGTTTGATGCTGTTTCCCTGTGTGTCAGAATTCAGAGGTATTTTAATGGAAGGAATTCTCTGATGGCTAAAGGTTGAGGTCAGATTACAGTTTTCTGCAAACTTGTTACACTCAAGGTTTCTCTGCTGTGTGATCTTTTTGTGGGTCAAAGTTACTTGTCCTAAATATCTCTGCTGGTCTTCCTGGTTAAACTCTGGATGGTAATCAAAATCCCAGAGTCCTCCTAGGATGGAGTACCAGAAGCTGTCTCCTGTGAGTCTCTCCATTATCACCTCCTGGGTTTGATTTTCGTCAGAAATATTCTGGCTTGCGGTTGACTTTTTGATTTCGGGTCTGCTTTCACCATCTAAAACAAATTCAGAACAGACAAATACTTTCCAATATTCTCATGTTCTCCATGCTTTGAAAAAGAAAAGTAAAAGAAATTGTTGCACAGCAAATTACCCAGTAAAACTGACAATAATGTGTACAAGGCGTACGTGGCATTGAGTTTTCCACTGTGGCCGCGTCACAAAGGGAAAGACTATGAAAAATCACAAGCAAGGAGCAGGAGGAGATTTTAAATATGTGCAGTAACCATAGAAAGAAGAGGCCATCCAGGAGTACCCACGGTTGAAAGAAGATGGACAGGAGAATAAGACGTATCAGAGAAAAGTCTGTTCAGTGGTAGGAGACAGGGAGTGATTAATTAGGGAAAGCAGGTCTGAGGCCAGGCCCTTATAAACCCTCATATACAGGTGACTCGATTGTAATGCCAGCTACTTGTTCATTTAAAAAGTATTTCTCCTTATTTTTATCTTTTGTTTAAAATGATAATACTAATACTTGGTGATAGAAACATATTCAAATAATGTGAGAATGTGTAAACAAAGAATTCCACCCATTAGAGAAAATCCTTGTTAATAGTTCGGAGCCTGTCTTGTCAGATTTTCCCTGTGCTCACATGGGTATATATAAAAACCATTATTTTGGACAAGCATGACTTATGGATTATGATTTAAAAATTTCATTTTAGTTTCCCACAACTTCTTTAAACTTTAGTAAGTGGAGGTATTCTTCCTGTGCTTCTAGATGAAGACCTGAACAGATCTCATGGCTTTCTCCTTCTTTTTTCTTTTTTTTTTTTTTGAGATGGAGTCTCGTTCCATCACCCAGGCTGGAGTGCAGTGGCTCGACTCTGGCTCACCACAACCTCTACCTCTCGTGTTCAAGTGATTCTCCTGCCTCAGCCTCCTGAGTAGCTGGGATTACAGGCATGTGCCACCATGCCCAGCTAATTTTTGTATTTTTAGTAGAGATGGGGTTTCACCATGTTGGCCAGGCTGGTCTCGACTCCTGACCTCAGTTGATCCAGCTGCCTCGGCCTTCCAAAGTGCTGAGATTACAGGTGTGAGCCACTGTACCCAGCCTCTTCTTAGTTTTTGAGAAAGTATCTCAATCTGTCACGCAGGCTGGAGTGTAGTGGCACTATCATAGCTCCCTGCTGCCACCTCCCAGGCTCAAGCAATCTTCCCACTTCAGCTCCTCAAGTAGCTCGGATTATAGGTGTGTGCCACCATGGCTGACTAACTGTTTGATTCTTTTTTAGAGACAGGGTCTCACTGTGTTTCCCGGGGTTGGTCTGGAACTCCTGGGCTCAAGGGACTCTCCTGCCTCGGCTTCCCAAAGCGCTGGAATTACAGGCGTGAGCCACTGTGCTCAGCCTCCACTTGATTCTTAGGTGGCAGATATTCCTACTCTTCCATCATCACAAACATAGAAGCTACTCAATAATTAAAATGCTCAGTCCTGGGTAATAGTCAAAACCCCAAAAGTAATTCCTTTCCCTTCCCCTGGGACGGTTACAGAAAGGCTCACGTTCTTTCTTTCTCCCTGTCTGAGCTGCTCGCCCACTCTCCCCTCTCCCCGAGTCTCTTCCTTACCTCCACTCTCTTGCTTCTTTCCCCGCTTAACTGCTTCCCTGCTCAGCCCTTCCCTGACTCCGTCACTGTAATGTATTTTGATTTTTACTTACTTTGGAGACAGAGTCTTGCTCTGTGCCCAAGCAGGAGTGCAATGGCGTGATCTCGGCTCACTGCCACCTCTGCCTTCTGAGTTCAAGTGATTCTCGTGCCTCAGCTTCCTAGGTACTGGGACCACAGGCATGCACCACCACACCCGGTTAATTTTTTGTAGTTTTAGTAGAGACAGGGTTTGCCATGTTGGTCAGGCTGCTGAGACTCCTGAGCTTCGGCAATGCACCCACCTCGGCCTCCCAGAATGCTAGGGTTACAGGTATGAGCCGCCGCACCCAGCCCACTCACTGCAGTTTAGTTTCCATCTAACAAGAGTTAGGGATTAGGGATTGTGTGGAGGGAGGACAGATTAAGAGAAAGGACTGCTTGTGTGTGGCTGAGTGGCTTCACATTCTTAGCCTGGCGAATAAACTGGACTGATTTTGGGGAACTTTTACTACTTTTGGGAGGTTCTTTCTCCCCTTCACCCCTTGTCCCATTCCCCCTGCCCCCCTCGTCGTTTCCATGATCTGGATAGAATGTCTCTCCTTTGGGCATGCATCATATTTGACAAGATCCAGGACCACACTGGCTGACCCACAGGAAACCCTTATGATACCTTGCCCAAAAAGGCTGGGCAGTACAGACTCATCCCAATTCAACAGCTTCTCCTGGCTGACCCACAAAGGCCATTTAACTCATCTCTTCCTGGACTTGGACTTTCTGAGTGGGTCAGCTTCAGTTTTCTTAGACGTGAGGCCCACACCAGCCTTCACTATTCAGCCACAGAAAACATACCTTGCAGTTGCCACAGTAGTTTCCTTGAAGCTGGGTAACCAGACAATTATTGTCTTAATTGGGACACTTGACGGTAAACGGCAGTATCATCAGTAATTACGCCAGGACCTGTCATGGGAAAACTGGGAGGGGAGGATTCACAGTCCACCTCGGCTCAACCCATTGTACTCGTCCTTCTACCTCTTCCCGCAAGAGGGGGTTAGGAACTCACAACCTGGTTTTCTGCTCTTTACCAATCTCCTCACAGAAGTCCCTCTCAGATCTCTCTCTCTCTCTCTTTTTTTTTTTTTTCTGAGACAGAGTCTCGCTCTGTTGCCCAGGCTGGAGTGCAGTGGTGTGATCTCAGCTCACTGCCAACTTTGCTCCTGGGTTCAAGTGATTCTCCCATCTCAGCTTCCCAAGTAGTTGGGACTACAGGTACTTGCCATCACGCCCAGCTACCTTTTATATTTTTAGTAGAGACAGGGGTTTCACAATGTTGGCCAGGCTGGTCTTGAACTCCTGACGTCAAGTGATCCACCTGCCTCAGCCTCCCAAAGTGCTGGGATTGCAGGGGTGAGCCACCACATCTGGCTTCTCTCAGATCTTTCTTACAGCCTTGTTCTTGCTGGCCGAGGCATGAGGTTCATGAGGCCATTTCCTATGCTCCTGGAGATGTAGGTGAGGGTTGCTGCACCTACTTTGGTACACAGGTATCTTCTGCCATCTCTCTGGGAGGAAAAGTCTCCTCTAAAACACACATACGGATGAGTAATGATGTGTATGTATTTATACATACATAGTTTTAATTTGTTTTTAAAGCAAAACAGGATAATGTATGTAACACCCATGTAACTTTATTACTTAACAATATTCTTTCTAAATGACTGTATACATACATATACGTCTACTTCATTCTTTTTAAAGGGCATATCCTACTTTTAAAGAATCTTTTCTCCTGCTGTTAAGTTTTAGGTTTCCAATTTTCTCTGCTGTTTCATACAATAATGCAATGAACATCCTTATACAAACATCTTATGGACCTAAGCTAGTTTTTCAGTACGGCAGACAACATGCAATGCCAGCCTGGGCGTGGTGGCTCATGCCTGTAATGCCAGCACTTTGGGAGGCCAAGGCAGGTGGATGGCGAGGTCAGCAGTTCAAGAGCAGCCTGGCCAACACAGTGAAACCCCATCTCTACTAAAAATACAAAAATTAGCTGGGCGTGGCGGCATGCACCTGCAGTCTCAGCTGCTTGGGAGGCTGAGGCAGGAGAATCGCTTGAACCTGGGAGGCGGTGGCTGCAGCGAGCCAGATTACACCACTGCACTCCAGCCTGGTGACACAGCGAGACTTTGTCTCAAAAAAAAAAGCAATATCAGATCATAGGGTTTGCCCATTATGCATTTTGATAAATTCTGTCAAATTTTTCTCTTAAAAGGCTCTACCATGCCTGGGCATGGTGGCTCACACCTGTAATCCTATCATTTTGGGAGGCCAAGGTAGGCAGACTGCCTAAGCTCAGGAATTTGAGACCAACCTGGGAAACACAGCAAAATTCTGCATGGTGGCTCATGCCTGTAATCCCAGCACTCTGGAAGGCCGAGGCAGGCGGATCACGAGGTCACGAGATCGAGACTCCTGTCTGTACATGGCGAAATCCTGTCTGTACTAAAAATACAAAAAATTAGCCAGGTGTGGTGGCAAGCACCTGTAGTCACAGCTATTTGGGAGGCTGAGGAAGGAGAATCGCTTGAACCCAGGAGGTGGAGGTTGTAGTGAGCCACGATCACGACACTGTACTCCAGGCTGGTCGACAGAGCGAGACTCTGTCTCAAAACAAACAAACAAAAAACTTAGCCAGGTGTGGTGGCATGTGCTTGCAGGTCTAGCTACTAGGGAGGCTGAGGCACTGCCATGATTGTGCCACTGCACCCAAGCCTGGGTGAGCAAATGCGTGGTGGCGCATGTCTGTAATCCCAACGCACATAAGGCTCTACTAAACGCATGTAACAGTGTGAAATGTAACTCATTTCACCCACATCATTCCCAATACAAGATGTGATAACATGTTGATTTTGCCAATTTGGTGGGTGAAAAATGGTACCTCTTCCATGCTGTAATTTTATTTTTTATTTTTCTCTTTGAGACAGAGTTTCGCTCTTGTTAACTAGGATAGAGTGCAATGGCATGATCTTGGCTCACCGTAACCTCCGCCTCCCGGGTTCAAGTGATTCTCCTGCCTCAGCCTCCAGAGAAGCTGGGGTTACAGGCATGTGCCACCACACCTGGCTAACAATTTTTATTTATTTCATTATGCTAGCTTGAGCATTTCCCCATATATTTATGGGCTGTTTTATTTCCTTTGTGAATATTTTGGCAGTACTGAGGATCTGTAGACCTGCTAAAATTGAACACAAAGTTTTGTGGGCAAGCACAAACATGTATTTTTTCTGGAAAGAGAACCATAATTTTCATTAGATTTTCAAAAGGGTCCAAGATTCAAAAAAAGTTTACGAGCCTCTGTTTTAAGGATATCCTAACTAGTCTCTGCCAACAGTCTTTTCTCCCATTTCATTATTCGGCATAATAAAACTAAATTATTCTTCCTAAGTCACTGATTTCATTATGTTCACACACACACAATCTGGTAGCCTCAACCCTTTTAAACTATCCTTAACAAAAATTAGGCTGGGTACGGTGGCTCATGCCTGTAATCCCAGAACTTTAGGAGGCCAAGGTGGGGGAACTGCGTGAGCATGGGCAACAAAGCAAAACTCCACCTCTATAAAAAGATGGAAAAATTAGCCAGGCATCATGGTGGGCACCTATCGTCCCAGATACTGGGAAGGCTGACGTGGGAGAATTGCATGGGCCTGGGAGGCAGAGGTTGCCGTGAGCTGAGATTGTGCCACTGCACTTCAGCCCAGGTGACAGAGCAAGACCCCATCTCACAGACAATGACAAAACAAAACAAAACTTAGATTACGCATGGCCAACAAGGTATTCCTACTCTTTTAGTACAATAAATTCATATAAGTAAATTCAAGCATAAAATTATAGGTGGAAAAGTAGGCCTTAACCCTTATGAATGGAATGGTCTTTTTTTTTTTTTTTGAGTTGGAGTCTCACTCTGTTGCCTAGGCTGGAGTGCAGTGGCACAACCTTGGCTCACTGCAACCTCCACCTCCTGGGTTTAAGTTGTTCTGCCTCAGCCTTCTGAGTAGCTGGGATTACAGGCATGCGCCACCATGCCCGGCTAATTTTTGTATTTTTAGTAGAGATAGTGTTTCACCATGTTGGTCAGGCTGGTCTCAAACTCCTGACCTTGTAATCCGCCCTCCTTGGCCTCCCCAAGTGCTGGGATTACAGGCGTGAGCCACTGTGCTCAGGAACGAAACAAAAAACAAAACGAAACAAAATAAAACCCCAAGAAAACAAAAACAGGATCCTGCTCCCTCACCCAAGCTGGAATGCAGTGGTGTGATTGCGGCTCACTGCCACTTCCACCTCCCGGGTTCAAGCAATTCTTGTGCCTCAGCCTCCGTGATAGCTGGGATTACAGCGTACTTTTAATAGAGACGGGGTTTCACTATGTGCCTAGGCTGGTCTGGAACTCGAGCTCAAGTGATCTGCCTGTCTTGGGCTCCCAAAGGGCTGGGATTACAGGCATGAGCCACTGAGCCTGGCTCCTGTTTACATTTTTGTTCTTAAAAGTATACCCATATGTACCGAAGAGGATTTAGTTGTTTCTGGAAGTGTGGCGTTATGGATGGTGAAGTTTTGATTTTTCCATGATAAGCATATAGTTATTGTAAACAGAAAAAAATTAAGGAACTACAATATTTTTACTTAAAATATTTAAATATTTAGCACACTCATAATTTACTAGTTCATACGTTTAAGATTTTTTTTTTTTGGGATGGAGTGTCACTCTGTCACCCAGGCTGGAGTACAATGGCGTGATTTTGGCTCACTGCAACTTCCGCCTTCTGGGTTCAAGTGATTCTTTCTCTTGCCTCAGCTTCCTGAGTAGATGGGATTACAGACATGCGTCATCACGCCCAGCTAATTTTTGTATTTTTAGTAGAGATGGGGTTTCATCATGTTAATCAGGTTGGTTTCAAAACTCCTGACCTTGTGATCCACCCGCCTCAGCCTCCCAAAGTGCTAGGATTACAGGTGTGAGCCACTGTACCTGGCCTGTTTAAGACTTTTGTGTCTAGCATGAAGGGCCTGAGTTGGGTCATGAGATGATGGAAGAATGTAATAAATGAAGAAAATAAAGGTTTACCATTCATCAGCCTTATATACCCTGTATTGCTGGAGCAATACATGCTTAACTAGGATATACACTTAAGAATAAAATGGAATTACACCATCATACCGCTTTGTATCTTGCTTTTTTATAGTGTTGCATACCATGAACACATTTCCATGGCAACAAATACATTCACACATTTTTTTAAATGAGTGTAAAATATCCAGTATTCTGTATGTATTTTTAATCAATTCACATTTAGGTTGTAGCTTCTTGTTATTACAAATAGCACAGCAGGATCAATTAGTTGGCCAAACATATATTAAAACTAAATTATTATAAATAATTATAATATGTGAACATAATGAAATCATATATTAGATTTTTTTTTTTTTTTTTTTTTTTTTTGAGACAGGGTCTTGTTCTGTCACCCAGGCTGGTGTGCAGTGGTATGATCACAGCTCACGTCAGCTTTGACCTCCTGGGCTCACGTTATCCTCTCACCTCAGCTTCCAGAGCAGGTGGAACCACAGGAACGTGCCATGATACCTAGCTTTTTTTTTTTTTTTTGGTAGAGACGAGGTCTCCCTACGTTGCTCAGGCTGGTCTCAGACTCCTGGGCTCAAGTGATCCTTCTGCCTTGGCCTCCCAAATTGCTGGGATTATAGGCGTGAGCCACTGTGCCTGGCCAGAAATTAAAAAAAAAAAGTCCAAGTCAGAAAGTTATGGGAAGTAGATCAATAGCTGTACAAAATCTACAGAAGTGACTCTACTCTAAGATGAAATTACATGTGAAAAATTTAAAAGTGTATGTGATTATGGTTATACATGGTTCAGAAGATTGATTTTAAATCAATGTATTGTTTATACCAAACTATCAACTGGAACACTTTATTTTCAGCCAAAACGCTTCTGTTTGCACATGGACTTTGGCTCCAGAGTTTGAAATGATTGGCTGGCGGGTACAGACTGCCTTTCACGGTCTCTTAGCACTGAACCCACAGCCTGTGGACCTGGTTCCTGAACCCACAGGGAAGTATGGGCTCTTGGCTCCTACTGCCTAGGAATCCGGAGTTCAGGGCATTCACTGCCTAAGCTCTGGCTTCCAGAACTTCAGTTTATCCCTGGAAACATGGTAGCTGAAACACCACGCTCATATCTACTTCTGCTGATTTCCTTCCTTCCTCATGTGGCCTCTGTGAGGGGAATGGAAAAACTCCTGCAGTTGCCTGACACACTTGCTAACCAGTCACACTGGGAGGGCCTGTGCATGCATGTGCAGACACCGATCACTCAGTCAGGATGTCCCACGTCATACTCACATCTTCAGTCAAAGGGCAGCCCGACTGCATCCCAGCACCAAATTCCAGATTGAGGCAAAGATTGCCTTGGGCTTTGAGGCAGCTTTGAGGAACAAACTCTAGTCTATTTGCCCCAGCTCCTCAGCTAATCTAGGTCCCCTATGTTAGCAGATATAACTGCTCTCAAAAAGAAGGTGGCCATTGCGGAGGAAAAAGCCCCACAAAGCCATGCCTAAGGGAACATGCGGAAATACTGTCACTCACTATCCACTGTCCACTTCCTGCCTGGTTTGGTCTCCCCTGGCTAGAGACCCAATTATTCACAGAAATCTCCAAGCCCTTCTTCGTACTTTCACCTAAGTCTGCTATCAGATCTCACGCTGCCTACCCGCCTGCTGTCTGAGACTACAGACAAAGTGCTCTTTGGGAAGAAACTGTTTTCAGACATGGAAGCAGAGGAGCCGCCCATGCCCACAGTGAGAATGATATGAAATCTAACTTGTGTCCAAATCCCTACTTAAGTGATTCTAAGACCTCAGGTAAAACTACAGACTAAGGCCCTCCAGTTTATGGCAAGGATTCATCAGGTTTGCATTACTCTTGCCTGAGGGCTCTTTATAAAAAATAAGAAAACACTGGGGATTAGCACAGATTACCGTAGTCTCAACGTCTCTACTATTTTCACCCATTATCTGTCTCCACTGACTCTATATTCCCTGGATCCACTTTAGGGGTATGAGTCTTTAATAAAATTAGATGCCTGGGGCAGCTATGACCTCCTTTGTGTCTAGGACTGGACACCTTCTAGACAGGCCTGTGGTCAGTACGAGCCTGCTGTGATGCCACTGGGCGACCTGAATAACATCTAACAGGGCCTTCTGCACCAGGGCATGCCTTGCCGAGTAGATGTTTCCTCTGCTCAGGACCATCCATGCCTTTTGAACTAAACTGTTTAGGAAATAGGAACAAAGGAAACAAGGAAGTAAGAAGGACAGGAGAGAGGGATAGAAGGGAGAGGAGGGAGGGAAAGAAGGAGGGAGAGAATTAGGGGAAAAGGGAGAGGGGAAAACAATATTTTTGAAAAAATGTTAGTCCTTTCTACATGTAAAGCATCATCATATTTTCCCTCTTTTATTTATTTTAAAATGTGTCACAATTTACAGGAGGTTATGATTTTAATTTAATAGTTAATTCAAATTAGAAACAAACACATTAAGAAAGAATAGAAAATGTCGGAGTTCATCAGACACAGTGATAAAGATAAACACTGGTAACACTTCCGTTTTAATTTCAATTTTTTTTTTTTTTTTGAGGCAGCTTTGCACTCTTGCTGCCCGGGCTGGAATACAACGGTGCGATCTCAGCTCGCTGCAACCTCCACCTCCAGGGTTCAAGCGATTCTCCTGCCTCAGTCTCCTGAGTAGCTGGGATTCCAGGGCTGCACCACCACATCTGGCTAATTTTTGTATTTTTAGTAGAGACGAGGTTTCACCATGTTAGTCAGGCTGGTCTCTAATTCCCGACCTCAGGTGATCCACCTGCCTTGGCCTCTCAAAGCGCTGGGGTTCCAAGCATGCTCCATCGCACCAGGCCTCAATTTCAATTTTATAGATTATATAGATCTTATGGATGGCAATAAAAATGCATTTTTTAAATAAGAGTGATGGTCAACAGTAATTTACAACTATTGCTTTGGCAAGGTTGAAAAGTTTTTTTCTGTAAAGGGCCATATACTAAATAGTTTTGTGGGCCATATGGCCTCTGTCGTAGTGAGCTCTGCTGTTGCAGGGTGAAAGCATCCATAGACAATGCTTTTTTTTGTTTCATTTTTGAGACAGAATCTCCCTCTGTCGCCCAGGCTGGAGTGCAGTGGCACAATCTCGGCTCACTGCAACCTCTGCCTCCCAGGCTCAAGCGATCTTCTTGGCTCAACCCTCAGTCTCCCAAGCACACAAAAAAATTTTGGTATTTTTTGTGGCGATGGGTTTCATCATGTTCCCCAAGATGGTCCTGAACTCCTGAGCTCAAGCAATCCTCCCACCTCTTATGTAAAAGAATGAGTGTGGCTGTGTTGCCATAAAACTTTATTAACAAAAACGTGTGACTCTAGACTACATTATTTTTCATCCAGAGAGCCTACAACGCAAACAAGGTATGTGGAATGGAAACCCGCTGGGTGGCCTAGGACATCTTCGTGTTGACTCCCACGTCATCTAATCCCAGCAATGTATGAGAGCGCTTTCCTCCTCATGGACCCAGCAGTGTCTGCTTTCTGACTTTTGCTAATATGGTAGGCAAGAAAATATAATCTTTGTAGCTTTAATTTGCATTTCTCTTATTATGACTGAGATTGAACATTTTTTCATACGTTAAATGTATTTGGATTCCTTTAAGAACTGTTCATAACCCAGACACAGAGGGTGCAGTGAGCGGAGATCACGCCATGCCACTGCACTCCAGATTTTTTTTTTTTAAAGAACTGTTCGTATTATTTTTATTGGGTTGTTGGCCTCTTATTGATTTAGAGGAGCATTTTATAATATTAATGACAGATCAGTTCTTTTGACGTAAGCTGAAAATATTTTCATCTATTGCTGTTTATCTTTTTACTTAATTATTTTATATCATGCAGAATTATTCTATAGAATATTTTTGGATTTGTGTTTATTGAATATATGAATCTCCTCGTTAATGGCTTCTAGATTTTAAATCATAGTCAGAAAAACCTCCCACATTTCAAGGTTATCAAAGATTTCTCCTGTATTTTCTTCAAGATCTCTCTCTCTTTTTTTTATTTTTGAGATGGAGTCTTGCTCTGCTGCCAGGCTGGAGTGCAGTGGCATGATCTCAGCTCACTGCAACCTCCACCTCCCGAGTTCAAGTGATTCTCCTGCCTCAGTCTCCTGAGTAGCTGGGACTACAGGCGTGCATCACCACGCCCAGCTAATTTTTCTTGTATTTTTAGTAGAGACAGGGTTTCACCATCTTGGTCAGATTGGTTTTAAACTTCTGACCTCGTGATCCACCCGCCTTGGCCTCCTAAAGTGCTGAGATTACAGGCATGAGCCACTATGCCTGACCTCCTTTATGTATATATATATTTTTTGAGAGAGTCTTGCTCTGTCACCCAGGCTGAAGTACAGTGGCGCAGCCTCAGTTCACTGCAACCTCCGCCTCCTGGGTTTAAGCGATTCTCCTGCCTCAGCCTCCCAAGTAGCCGGGACTACAGCTGTGTGCCGCTACACCCAGCCTCTTCCAGATCTCTTATAGTTTTGTTTTATGTGTAAAATCTCTGCTTCCTTTGGAGTTTATCTTGGCTCAAGCGGTAGGCTATAAATCCAATTTTGTCTCTCTGCAGATGGCTACCTACCATATATGAAGAGGTGCACATTTCAAAAGCACCAGTTGCCTCAACACTTTACTAAAATGCCCACTTTTTACCTCCTAATTTAAAATGATGCCATTATTTAAAATAATGCCTTTATATTAAATGTCCACATGTATTTGGGTTTACTTCTGAATTGTCTCTTCTGTTCAGTTGGTCTGATTTAATTAATGAAATTTTACTGTATATTTTAAATATCTAGTAGGAGTAATCTCCCTTATTGATTTTCCTTTTCCGAATTTTCTTTTCTTTTTTTTTTTTGAGACAGAGTTTCACTCTTGTTGTCTAGGCTGGAGTGCAGTGGCGCTATCTCAGCTCACCGCAAACTCCGCCTCCCGGATTCAAGTGATTCTCCTGCCTCAGCCTCCCAAGTAGCTGGGATTATAGACATGTGCCACCATACCCAGCTAATTCTGTATTTTTAGTAGAGACGGGGATTCTCCATGCTGGTCAGGCCGGTCTTGAACTCCTGACCTCAGGTGATCTGCCCGCCTCGGCCTCCCAAAGTGCTATTCAGAATTTTCTTGATAATTTTTGTGTTTTGGATTTTCCATACGAACTTTAGATGAGCTTACCTAGCTTTCCCCTCAAATTCTTCTAGGCACTTTTTAAAAAATGTTTGAGACAGGGACTCATGCTGTTGCCCAGGGTGGAGTGCAGTGGTGCAATCACAGCTCACTGCAGCCTTGCAGCCTTGACCTCCAGGGCTCAGTCGATCCTTTCTTCAGCATTTTGAATAGCTGGGACTACAGGCATGTACTACCACACCTGGCTAATTTTTTTTTTTTTTTTTGTAGAAATGGGGTCTCAACATGTTGCCCAGGCTGGTCTCAAACTCCTGGACTCAAGCAATCTACCTGCCTCTGCCTCCCAAAGTGCTGGAGTGCAGGTGTGAGCCTGGGCACCTGGCCTGCAGGCACTCTTTACGAAATTGCATTACGTGTATAGTACAGACACTGTCATCTTATGTCTGTTTATTCAAGTTTATTTTTGTGTCTGTCAGAGGTATTTAAAGTTTCTACGACGCAGGTATTGCATATTTCCTGTTGAAGTTTATTCCTAGGTGTGGATCGTTTCAGTTGCTATTACATGGGTGCTTGTCTTCCATCTTGTATTCTAACCGGTCATTGTTTGTGGCTTCACCTTTGTTCCACTTCAACAGTCTACTTACGGGGCAATACATTCATATTCTGGACTGACCTTGCCTGCTCCACGTAAGGAGTCTCCAACTCAGTGCACTACTCTCCTGCCTTACTCACATTCTACCTGTTTCTGACCTCTTCCAGATCTCCATCTCTTTGACTCTCCCTTGCTCTTCTAGTTTTAAGGCTTCTTCAGGCCTCATTCTACTTCCTGTCACTTCCTAGACTGTGTCAAATCACTTGAATAAACTCACACAGTTTCACAGTTTCCCCCAATTAGTCCCACCAATCTAACACCCTCAACCCTATCCTAAAAACGCTTTCCAGTGCTAAATATAACAGGAGAAAGAGCATACTCATGCAAATCAGAAACCGTGGCTGTATGGGGCAAAGTCGCACTGGGGCCTTCGTTGCTGCTCAGTGCTGCCTCTGCTCGTCTGGTTAGCTTCCACTGACTCTTGTAAGCTTCAACAAATGCACCCTGAGTCCCCTACCTGCCTTCCCAATTCCCTTACACTCAACAGAGGACACTGCTTCCTAATTAGCCAAGAAAACAGAAGTCATCAGGTGCGAACTCCCCCAAATCTTCCACTGATGAATTTACTGACATACACAGTCACCCTAATGTCCTTCCCTCTAAGCCCACTCCCATCTCTTCTAGAACCTTCCTCCATCTCTTGTAGCTATTTTTTTTTTTTTTTTTTTTTTTGAGACAGAGTCTTGCTTTGTCACCCAGCTAGAATGCAGTGGTATGATCTTGGCTCACTGCAACTTCCGCCTCCTAGGGTCAAGCGATTCTCCTGCCTCAGCCTCCTGAGTAGCTGGAATTATAGGCATGTGCCACCACACCCAGCTAATTGTATTTTTAGTAGAGATGGGGTTTCACCATGTTGGCCAGGCTGGTCTCGAACTCCTGACCTCAAGTGATCCATCCACCTCGACCTCCTGAAGTGCTGGGATTACAGGTGTGAGCCACCTTGTCCGGCCAAATCTATTTTTTACTTGTCCTCTCTTACTGGTTTCTTCCCTGAAGCATTATAAACAAGTAAAATCGTTCCTACTTAGAACAATTATTCTTCTTTTCAGACAATGTCTCATTCTGTTGCCCAGGCTAGAGTGCAGTGGTACCATCATAACTCACTGCAGCCTTGATCTCCTGGGCTCAAGTGATCCTCCCACCTCAGTCTCCCAAGTAGCTGAGACTACAGGCTCACACCTCCATACCCGGCTAACTTTTAAATTTTTTGTAGAGATGGTGTCTCACTATTTTGCCCAGGCTAGTCTTGAACTCCTGGGCTCAAGGGATCCTTCCAAGTCTCCCAAAGTGCTGGCATGAGCCAATGAGCCTGGCCTAGAACCATCGTATTCTGCCTGCTGATATCCTCTTTATTATTTCCCCTTCCCACTCCTCACTCTAGCTAGCTGCTGCTGCTTTTTTTTTTTTTTTTCTTTTTGAGACAAAGTCTTACTCCGTGGCACAATCTTGGCTCACTGCAACCTCTGCCTCCCAGGTTCAAGTGATTCTCCAGCCTCAGCCTCCCAAGTAGCTATGATTATAGGCACCCACCTCCATGCCCGGCTAAGTTTTCTATTTTTAGTAGAGATGGGGTTTCACCATGTTGGCCAGGCTGGTCTCAAACTCCTCACCTCAAGTGATCTGCCCAACTCGGCCTCCCAAAGTGCTGGGAATTACAGGCGTGAGCTACTGCGCCCGGCCAAAATCTGGAAGTTTTCCTAAGTTAGCAATTATTTTTTCGTGTTGGTAATCTGTGGAGAGGGATGCAACAGGAGACAGCGTGGGTCCTACAGATGGCAGCATATGTGCGGGGAAAAGGAATAGCTGTGCTTTCTGCTGTAGTTCTCTGCCCTGGAAATTTACCTGAAAAGGCAGTTTTCCAAGTTGTTCCTTTAGTTTCCCACTCCCCAGGTTTGGAGATGTGGAATGTTGTAGAAGTAAGCCCCAGTGTTGTCACAGCTTCTTGACAAAATGCCTTAATTACTAGCCTCTGTTCATGAAAGGTGAACACTGGTTAGGTCCAAATTCTGGTTCAGAGAGGCTGAGAGATCTGAGGCTGCAAGAAGAACAGGGTTTTCTACATAGGATCACCTAGAGCATTAAAAGCAAGAAGGACGGCCAAGTCAAAGTCAACTTGAAAAGGCTGAAGAGTCTGAATGACAGAAAACAAGTCCAAATGAAGAAGCCAGGTGCCAGAGCAGAGTCAGAGTGGGATTCACAAACCAGAGCAGAAACTATGTCACTCAGCATCTGGCATACGGTCAGCAGTCCACTCCTGGTTAAAACAGCCAGGCAGAACACGGTAGGTGGTATGCCAGCAACAGGAGGCTAAGCTGGTTGGGATTTTTTTTTTCCGAGAAATCCCATATTTAAGAGAATGCTTTAAACAAAAGAGTATAAAGCCAACAGGTCCAGGTTTTTAAATATTTGAGTAAAATAACAGCATGACACTAATAAACAAAAATATAATCTAAATTCTTTTTTTATTTTTGAAATGGAGTCAAGCTCTGTTACACAGCCTGGAGTGTAGTGGCATGATTTTGGCTCACTGCGACCTCTGCTCCCAGGTATAAGCAATTCTGCCTCAGCCTCCTGAGTAGCTGGGCCTACAAGTGAACGCCACCATGGCTGGCTAATTTGGACATGGTTTCACCATGTTGGCCAGGCTGGTCTCGAACTCCTGACCTTAAGTGATCATCCACCTCGGCCTCCCAAAATGCTGGGATTACAGGCGTGAACCACCGTGCCCAGCCATCACCTAAATTCTGACAGAATGTGGGTGAAATACTGGGACTAGAAACGGAGAGATGGGAAAATGATATGGAAGGGCTAGTTAAGAGCACTTTACTGCAGAGTGGAATAGCCAGTCCACTGGGGTACATATCTTTAGGAAAATAAGGAGGAAGAAAATGCATAAAAGGGGCAGGTGGAGATACAGAGAGAGGCTGGAAGAGACAAGAATCGTGTGCATCACAAGCCAGGGTGGAAGAACGTTTTCAGAAGGGAAAGTCAACACAATCCTAACGGGCTTTGTAGCCACTGGATTAGACTGGAAGGAAATTAGTGGTAATCTCCAAGAAAACAACGTTAGTAGCACAGGTAGGAATTGGGGTTACAGCACACAGGAGAGCAAGAGCATTAGAGATTAGGCTGTCAGTTTCAGACAAGTGTAAGGAGCTTGATGATAAAAGGAAAAAGAAAAGATGAAAAATAGATCAAAATGGCAGAAGATTTTTGATATGGAAAAGAGATTTTTTAAAAATTTCTTCTAGGATCATCTCATGGAAAAGAAAGATTTAAAGAATCCTGAGAGGGGATGTGTAAATCAAAAATACAAAGAAAATGCTATGTGGATATCTGCAATATCAAGGTATTAAGGGTGTTTAAATGGATACCTTCAAAATAACTTTGTTTTTTGTGCATTTTTAAAACAATAAGTATATGCTATCTGTTCAATGAGAAAAAATTAAGAGCCATTTCAATTTTGGAAAAATATCAAATACAAACTGATTTTTTTCCAAAGCCTGAGTGTTCCTTAAATCCCACAGGGAAATTTTTGGAGCACCGCATGGAGTGGTTCAGAAGCGGCTGCTTTCCCTCGCTAAGCAGCAGTGCCCAAGAGTGTGCACTTACCTGGATAAGTGTCTAGCAGGCTGTCTCTTTCTATCACCCACTCTTCCTCTAGCTCCAACTGCGCGATTACCTCTGGTTTATAAAGCTGATGCCCTATTCACGGGAGAAACACACATCTTAGGAGTTTATACTGGGAACAAAATTCTCGTTCAGACACATTCCCAACCCTTTCAGTCTTTAGAGCCTCTGGAGGGGAGACTTCAGAGGCAGCAAAATAAAGCTATCCATCTCAAACTCCATTAAGACATTCCACTGGAGGAGAAAGAGCAGAAAACAAAGATCTCTGACTTCAACACTGATTAGCATTCTTCTGTCCTGGCCCAAACTGTATTCACAAAAGCTTTGGAGCCTTCCTCTACTTAAGGAAATAAACCCATGTGAATGGTTTCCAGTTTCACAGGGACGCCATCCTCACCCAGTGCGACCAGATTTCTGTAGTTCTCCAGCATCACGTCTCGGTAGAGGTCCTTCTGGGCAGGGTACAGCTGGTCCCATTCCTCTCTGGTGAAGTCCACAGCCACATCCTGAAACGTCAGTGATTCCTGAAACATCAAGCACATCCCTGCTCAGGCAAAAACTGTTCTTACAGGGACCCTCAGGGGAGGGGTAAAAGTGCAGCCGCAGGATATCTACGCCAATGTGCTGAGTCTTTAGGACTCTCAGTCATTCAGGTCAAACTTTTCTTTTAAAAAAATTAGTACCTTTCTATCATCTCTCAAGGCAAAAACATAAATGAAATAATTTCTGTGTTTAAATTTTTATAATTTGCTGCAGGGGGAAAATGACTCTCATTTCATCCAAATGATTAAAAAACTACAAGCATACATCAGAGATATTGTGGGTTGAATTTCAGACACCACAATAATATTGCAATGAAGTGAGTCACATGAATTTGTTGGTTTCCCAGTGCCTATAGAAGTTAAATTTACTCTGTATTGTAGTCTATTAAGTGTGTAATGGCAATGTCTAAAGAAATGATGTGTATACCTTAATTTAAAATACTCTATTGCTAAAAAATGGTAATGATCATCTGAGCCTTCAGCGAGTTGTAATCTTTTCACTGGTGGAGGGTCTTGCCTTGATGTTGACGGCTGCTGACAGATCAGGGTGCTAGTTCCTGAAGGATGGGTTACCTGTGGCAACTTCTTAATATAAGACAGTAATATGATTGTGCGGTGGCTCATGCCTGTAATACCAACACTTTGGGAGGCCAAGGCCGGTGGATCACTTGAGGTCTGGAGTTTGAGACCAGCCTGGCCAACGTGATGAAACCCCATCTCTATGAAAAATACAAAAAAATAGCCCGGCATGGTGGCCTGTGCTTGTAATCCCAGGTACTCGGGAGGCTGACGCAAGAGAATCGCTTGAACTCGGGAGGCAGAGGTTGCACTGAGTCGAGATCATGCTGGTGCACTCCAGCCTGGGCAACAGAGCAAGATTCCGTCTCTAAAAAAAAAGACAGCAATAAAGTTTGCTGTACTGACTCTTCCTTTTATAGAAGAGTTCTCTGCAGCATGTGATGCTTTTTTTTTTTTTTTTTTTTGAGACAGAGTCTCACTCTGTCGCCAGGCGCCAGGCTGCAGTGCAGTGGCACAATCTCAGCTCACTGCAACCTCCACCTCCCAGGTTCAGGCAATTCTCCTGCCTCAGCCTCCCGAGTAGCTGGGACTACAGGCGCACACCAACACGCCCAGCTAATTTTTGTATTTTTAGTAGAGATGGGGTTTCACCATGTTGGCCAGGATGGTCTCGATCTCTTGACCTTGTGATCCGTCCGCCTCGGCCTCCCAAAGTGCTGGGATTACAGGCGTGAGCCACCGCGCCCGGTTGTGATGCTGTTTTATAGCATTTTATCTGCAGTAGAACTTCTTTCAGAATTGGAGTCTGTCTTTGGTCTTTTCAAATCTTGCTGCTGCTTTATCTAGTGAGTTTATGGAATATGCTAAATCCGTTGTTGCCATTTCAACAGTGTTCGAAGCATCTTCACCAGGAACTGATTCCATACCTAAAAACCACTTTTTTGGCCCATCCATAAGCAGCAATCCTGCACATCTGCAGGCTCCACTTCTAATTCAAGTTGTTCTGCTATTTCCACCATGTCTGCAGTTTGTTCCTCCACAGAAGCCTTTTTTTTTTTGACACAGAGTCTAGCTCTGTCACACAGGCTGGAGTGCAATGGCGCAATCTCAGCTCACTGCAACCTCCGCCTCCTGGGTCCAAGCGATTCTCCTGCCTCAGCCTCCTGAGTAGCTGAGATTACAGGCGAGCATCACCATGCCTGGCTAATTTTTGTATTCTTAGTAGATAAGGGGTTTCATCATGTTGGTCAGGCTGGTCTCCAACTCCCGACCTCAGGCAATCTGCCCGCCTTGGCTTCCCAAAGTGCTGGGATTACAGGCGAAAGCCATTGCGCCCGGCCCCTCCAAAGGAGTCTTGAAAGCCTCAGTCTCACGATGGTTGGAATCAACTTCTTCCAAACTCCTGTTAATGTTGATATTTAACCTCCTCCTCCTGAACCACAAATTTTTTTTTTTTTTTTTTTTTTTTGAGACAGTTTTTGTCGCATTGGCTGGAGTGCAATGGCATGATCTTGGCTCACTGCAACCTCTGCCTCCCAAGTTCAAGCAATTCTCTTGCCTCAGCCTCCCGAAGTAGCTGGGATTACAGGTGCCTGCCATAGCCAGTTAAGTTTTTTGTATTTTTAGTTGAGACAGGGTTTCACCATGTTGGCCAGGCTGGTCTTGAACTCCTGGCCTCAGGTGATGCACCCGTCTTGGCCTCCCAAAGTGCTGGGATTATAGGCATGAGCCACCACGCCCGACCCACAAATGTTCTTAGTGGCATCTAGAGTGGGGAAGTTTTCAATTTACATTGCCCAGATCCATCAGAGGAATCACTATCTATGGCAGCTAGAGCCTTACAAAAGGCATTTCTTAAATATGACTTGAAAGTCAAAATTACGGGCTGCAGAATGGATGCTGTGTTAGCAGACACGAAAACAGCATTCGTTTTCCTGTACCTCTCCATCGGAGCTCTTGGGTAACCAGGTGCATTGTCGATGAGCAGTCATTTTTTTTTTT
>PVKV010021275.1:0-37923 GCA_004027835.1 Alouatta palliata | reverse complement strand
CATCTCACACTGGGGTCTGTCGGGGAGAAAAAGGGGAGGGACAGCAGGGGGTGGGGAGTTGGGGAGGGATAGCATGGGGAGAAATAACAGATACAGGTGATGGGGAGGAAGGCAGCAAATCACACTGCCATGTGTGTACCTATGTAACAATCTTGCATGTTCTTCACATGTACCCCCAAACCTAAAATGCAATAAAAAGTATATATATTAAAAAAAATACCATCATCATAATTAATTCTCTATCTTTTGATTTTCTGTTCATCCCAATCTTGTGCTATCCTGAAGGACTAGAAAATAGTTTCCATAGTGGTCTGAGTTTATTATATAATGCCTTAAGATAGAAAATAAACTTATTTTTTAAAGGTGTCAACATATTTTAGAGTCAATCATACAACTCAGAACATTTTGTACTCATTACTGTTTACTTTTCTGTTAATACCATAAATGAACAACCCTTTACAATATTCAAGCCTGATAAAATTCTACTTGTATTAATTCCAACAAGTGGCAAAACATTAATTAGAATATACTGAGAGGACCTTTAAAAAAAGAGTAGTTTAGGGGGACAATGGAGAATCAATTAATCCTGCTGAGTTCAGTAAGGAAACTGTAGTGTATGCTATTCAACAGGATTATATCCTCCTGTGACAGCCACAACATCTCTCAGGAATCACTGTAACAGTGAAAAGAGCCCTAAGTCACCAAATGTCCCTCACCTTTTCTACGCTCTTATTCTGAAAAATGAGTTCAGTATGGAGTTCTGCCATAGTGGTATATTTTCCACACTATGTCATATTATGCATTAACATTTTCAGCTATTAAAAAAGAAAATTTTGTAAACAAGGAACCGAAATGACTGCTATTTCTGTTTTGTTCAATATTTTTTCTAGAAGTTTTAACCAATGTTAATAATAAAAGAAAATAGGACATAAAGGAATTGGGAAAAAGTTAATTATAGTTTGCATAGTCAATGACAATTTAATTTGAAATTATTAGAACATTATAAGGACTATCAGAACTATTAAGAGTACACAGAAATTGACTGGATGTAAGACAGATATAAAAAATCCAGTAACATTCCTGAACACATGAAGTAAACTGTTTTAAAAGTAGAATGGACACAGTATCTTATTTATAATAGGAACTAATGAAATATCAAAGACATTTATGGTTGGACACTTCAGCATTCCTCAAACATTCATAGAACAAATAGGTAGAAAGTCAGCAAGGATAGTGAAGGACTTACAGCATCATTACCCAACAGGCTATTATCAACATTCATAGAACTGTCTGTACAATGACAGCAGAATATACATTTTTTTTCAATTGCCCACATAACATATAACAAGATAAACCATATTTGGAACCAGAAAACAAACATCGAGAAATGTAAAAAATTGAAATCATGCACAATGGAATCAAACTAGAAATCAATAATAGATAAATAACAGTAAATCCTTGAAACATCAGGAAATTAAACATACTTCTAACTAATCCATAGGTTAAAGAAGTCTCAAGAGAATCAAATAAATTGAACTGGTGGAAATGAAAATATAACATATCAAAAATTGTAGAAAGCAGTTAAAGCAGGGTTGAGAGGGAAATTTATAGCTCTAAATGCTTACCTTTGAAAGAGAAAAGGTCTCAAATCAATGGCTTAAGCTTCTGCATCAAAAAATCTGAAAAGGCAAACCAAAGGAAGCAGAAGGAAGAAAATAATAAATATAGAACAGAAATTAATCAAGTTAAAAATAGAGAAAATAGAGAATAAATTAAGTAACAACAGATTCTTTGAAAAGATCAATGAGATTGACTAAGTGCTAGCAAGACTAACAAAGACAAACAGAAATTAGCAATATTAGAATGAAAGAGAAGATATTTCCATAGATCTTGTAGGCATCAAAAGGATAATGAAAGAACATGATGAACAACCTTATACATGTATATTTAACAATGTACATGAATGAACGAATTCCTTGAAAAGCAAAAACTACCATAAGTAATTCAGTGTGAAACAGATACTTTGAATAGTCTGATACTATTAAAGAAATTGAATTTGTAATTTTAAACCTCTCAAAAAAGAAATCTTGAGGCCTTGATGGTTTCACTGAAGAATTCTAAGAAATATTTAAAATAGAATTAATGCTAATTAGACAAAGTTACTTCCAAAAAGTAAATGAAGAGAAAATACTTTTCAATTCATAGGATGCTATGATGCCAGTATTACCTGATATCAAACCCAAAGATTCTACAAGAATAATAAAGTTGCAAATCAACCTTTATGGATATAGATGCAAAAATCTTAATATTATTAGCAAATAGAATTCAGTAATGTAAGGATTAAATCCATGACCAAGTGAGACCAAGATTAAATCCATGACCAGTCAGAGATGCAAATATAGCTCAATATTTCAAAGTCTACAAATGTAATTTATTGTGTTAGGCTAAAGAAGTAGCATCATGGCCAGGTGCAGTAACTTACACCTGTAATCCCAGCACTTTTGGAGGCCAAGGCAGGAGGATCACAAGGTTAAGAGTTCGAGACCAGCCTGGCCAATATGGTGAAAACCTGTCTCTACTAAAAATACAAAAATTAGCCTGACATGGTGGCTAGTGTCTGTAGTCCCAGCTACTCAGAAGGCTGAGGCAGAAGACTCACTTGAACCTGGGAGGCAGAGGTTGCAGTGAACCAAGATAATGCCACTGCACTCCAGCCCGGGGAACAGAACAAGACTCCCTTTCAAGAAAAAAAAAAAAAAAAAAAAGGTAGCATTACATATCAATATATACATAAAAAGAATTTGAAGAAACTGAACACCCTTCCATGATGAAAGTCAGAAAACCAGAAAGAGAGAACTTCCTTAATTTGAAAAAGAACATCTATTTAAAAAACTCTTAAAACTAACATTATACTTCATAGTGAAAGACTGAATGTTTTCTTTTAGGATTGGGAAGCAAGCAAGGATGTGTGCAGTTACCACTGCTATTCAATAGATCACTGGAAGTTCTAGTCAGGAAAATGAAGCAGGAAAAGAAAACAAAAGGCATACAAATCAGAAAAGAAAGAAATACAACTCTCCTTATTTTGAGATTACATGATTTTCTACATTGAAAATCCAAAGAATTATACAAAAAATTCTTGAAATTGATAAGTAAATCTGAACAAGGTCACAAGATACAAGATAAATATACAAAAGTCAATTGTATTTTTATTTCCAGCAAATACAGAGACACTGAAATGAAAAATACAGTATCATTTACAATTGCTCAAAAAAGAGAAATCTATAAAAACATAACTTGTGTGTCAAAAACTACTGAACACTAATGAAAAATATCAAAGAAAATCTAAATAAATAAGGCAATATACTGTGTTTATGGATCGGAATACCCAACTTAGTCTTTGCTAAGATCTCAAGAGCTCTCCAAATTGGTAGACAGGCTTAACACAATTACTACTAAAATGATAGTAAGATATTTTTGTAGATATTGACAAGATTATTCTAAACTTATATTGAAAGAGAAAGAAATTAGAATAGGTAAAATAATTCTGGAAAGGAATAAAATTGAATTATTACTTTATACATTTCAAGATATTGTACAGATAATCAAGCCTGTGTGGTATTTAGTGGAAGAACAGACAAATCCATCAATTGAATCCATCAAAAAAGAGAAAATTCAGAAGAGCCACACAAAATTGCTACCAATTAATTTTTGACAGAAGGGTAAAAGTAGTAAGTGAAAGGCTAGTATGTTTAACAAGTAGATTTGAAATAATATCTGTAGGCCAAATAAATAAACCTTGACTTATGCCTGACAGTTTTTATAAAAATAAAAATCATATGATTAAATGTAAAAGGTGAAATTATAAAACTTACAAGGTAAAATATCTTAAACATCTTTGGACTAAGATATAGTGAAGAGTTTTTGGGCATGGCACCAAAAGCATGATCCATAAATTTAAAAAATGATTAATTGGACTTTATCAAAATTAAAACGTGTGCTCTTAAAATGTCTTATTAAGAGCATGAAAAAATACCTATTCATTACCAAAAGTATTTGCATAGTACATATTTGACAAAGGACTCTTATCTAGAATATATAAATAACCTCCTAAACTCAACTATTAAAGGACAAGTAATACATCTAGAAAATGGACAAAAAGGATAAAGATTTATTTCACTGAAGAAGATACAAAGATGGCAAATAAGGACATTAAAATGATGTTTGAACTCATTAATGATTAGAAAATGTAAATTAAGACAACAATTACGCAGCTATTCGGAAAACTGAAATTAAAATGGTGATAATAGAAATATGGTGAGGATATTGGGAAACTGGATCACTCATGCATTGCTTCTAGGTGTGTATAATGATACAGCCCCTTTCGAAAACAATATGGCAATTTCTTAAAAAAAAAATGGACATTTACTTACCATACATCCCAGAAACTGGACTACTTGATATTTATCCCAGAGAAAAGAAAACGTATTAAAAAATTAACTGGGTGTGGTGGCATGTGTCTGTGGTCCCAGGTACTTAGGAGGCCGAGGTGGGAGGAACTCTTGAGCCCGAGGTCGGAGGAACTTTTGAGCCCGAGGTCAAAGCTGCAGTGAGTGATGATTGTACCACTAAATTTCAGCCTGGGCAACAGAGTGAGACCCTCTCTCTCAAAAGATGTGTGCACAATTGTCCATAGTAGCTTTATTTGTAACAGCGGAAGAGCCACAAGGTTTCTCAATAGGTTAATCATTAAACAAACTGTGGTATATCTAGACAATACTATTCAGGAATAAAAAGCAACGAACTATTGACACATGCAACAACATGGATTAATCTCAAAAGTATTATATTGAGTAAGAAAAGCCAATCTTAAAAAGCTTACATATTGTTTAATTTCATTTATGTATCTTTCTTGAAAGAACAAAATTATAGAGATGGATAACAGACAAGCTGTTGCCAGGAGCTAGCGATTGTGGGATGAAGCTGGATGGATGTGATAATAAGGGATAGCACAAGAGAAACCTTTGTGGTGTTGGAGCAGTTCTGTATCTTTATAACAGCAGTAATTACACGAATCTGCACATGTGAGAAAATGACCAAGAACTATATACACACATTGTCCAATGTCAAAATCCTGGTTTTGATCTTATACTGTAATTATGGAAGATGTAACCACTAGGAAAAGAGGGCGAAGGGTACGAAGGCCCTCTCTGTACTACCTTTTAAACTTCTTGTGAATATCTAATTTTTTCTAAAACATTTAAAAATTATTTCTCAAAAAAATAACAAATACTTGCGGTCATGCTCTACATAATGGTGTTTTGGTCAACAAAGAAACACATATATGATGGCAATCCCATAGATTTATAACGGAGCATATACAGCAACCTGTTATATAACATTTAATGTTGATATTGCAGATCAAATAGCAGAACTGATTGATATTTAGTAGTGGTACTGGGACATTTGGTTTTCCAAATGAAAACATATATATATACAAATAGAAATATATAACACCTAGCTTTGTATAAGCATACTCTATGCTGCTTACATAGTGACAAAATCACCTAATGATGGATTTCTCAGAACATACCCTTATTGTTAAGTGACACATGACTGTAATGGATTTAATATTAGTCAGAGTTCTATGGAGAAATAAAACCAGTAGGATAGGTGTGTGTGTGTGTGTGTGTGTGTGTGTATCTTTATATACTATATATGTATATATATGTATCTATACCTATATATGTATCTCTCTATATATGTATCTCTCTCTATATATGTATCTCTCTACATCTCCCTTCTTCCAACCAAAGTAGGGGGTGAGCAACTGGTTGTCATAGAAATAGGGATCATCACAGTCCCCCTCCCCTTCACCCCACATGGCTGGCCAGTGTTAAGAGTGGCAAGATAGCCTCTGTCCCCACCCCCTTGTACTTGCTTGACTAGCTGTCTTTCACAGCCCCCAGCTGTGAGGGGAAAGGTTTCTCTACAATGACTTTTTTTTCTTTTTCTTTAAGAAGAAAAAATAATAAACTTAGTTCTATATGAGAAAAAATATATATGTACATTCAATAAACAAATAATAAATATGTTATTCAGGCCTTGTTAAATGCTATGAAGAAAATGAACAGAATGACATGAGAAAAAAATATGGATTAGTTAGTGAAAGTATCTCTGGAAAGGGAATAAGTGAATGAAGATTTTAAAGGTGAGAATTAGTAACTCCTGCCAGGAGTGGAAGAAGCATATCACATGGAGGACAGCAAATGCAGCCGGTCAGAAAAAGCTTCATAGGTTCAAGAAATGGAAAAGTGATATCAGCGCAGCTTAGGAAAAGAGTGCTATGAGATGTGATTTGAGAGAGATGAAGGTGTTAAAACATGCACAGTTTTGAGGCATGGTAAGAAATTTTAATTCTGAAAGCAATAGGAAACCATTAGAGAGGTAGTATTGAATAGTGGTTATGAGCATGGTTCAAATCCCAGCTCTTTCAAGTACAGTTTCTGTGACTTTGTGGTAGCTACTTATTATCTCATCTTTGGTTTCCTCGTTTTTAAAACAGATACTTTATGTGCTTAGGCTTGTTGAGAAGATTGACTAAAAGAATCACATAAAACACACTGATGTTTCTGTGGCACACAGTAAGAGATCAAAGTGATACCTGTTAGCACTGTCAGAGGGCTTTAAGAAATTGATATTCGATATAAAGGTCATTCTGACTGATCTACTGGGAATGGATTGAATGGGCACAGAACACATTCCATGTCACAGCATGGAAACATGTTAAGTGTTTGCTGCAACATTTCAGGATGGTGACAGAAAAGATGAAACAAAAACGCCATCCAAAAGTCTATTTCAAACCTAAGTTTGAGAGACATTGGAGTCATTCATGTGAAGACGTGAAATGAATAGTTGGACATGTCTGAAACTCAAGGAAGAGATGTGGGGTGGATATTGAGCATTTGGAAGTCATTTAAAATGGTGAATTGGATGTGTTCACTAGAAAGAGTTTAGACAGAAAAGAAGTTCCAGACTTACGGTATAAAGTCTCAGTCTCTCTCTGTGTGTGTTTATAGAGAGATACATACATAGATATACATATATCTCTGTATATTTATTATATATCTCTGTATATTATATATCTCTGTATATTATATTATATATCTCTATATGTCTATTACAGAGAGGTTTTGTATATTATATACAGAGATATATGCATCTGTAGGTAAATTTCATACATATAGAAATATATATATACATCTGTAGGCAAATTTTCTCTCTCTTTTTTTTTTTAAGACGGTGTTTTACTCTTGTTGCCTGGTCTAGAGTGCAACGACGTGATCTTGGCTCACCGCAACTTCCACCTTCTGGGTTCAAGCAATACACCTGCCTCAGCCTCCTGAGTAGTTTGGATTAGAGACATGCACCAACAGGTCCAGCTAATTTTGTATTTTTAGGAGAGACAGGGTTTCTCCACCTTGGTCAGGCTGCTCTTGAACTCCCGACCTCAGGTAATACGCCCACCTCGGCCTCCCAAAGTGCTGAGATTATAGGTGTAAGGCACCTCGCCCAGCCAATTTCCTCTTTTTATCTCTATAGTGGACTACTGCAAAGGAAAATTTCACCTCTAAAACTCTTTAAGGAAATCTCCTGTGTTGAGTGAATATGCATTCAGAGTGACTTGCTGTTTGCAGCTGTGGCTTTTGGTGAAGTGGTGACCAACACTGTAATATTTTGAAACAGATTACTTCCCATGTTTTACCTTGCTTCCATTTTTACCTCACTCTCGGTACTCTAGGTTTATTTTTCCCACATAAAGTGTTGGTTTTGTCCTTGCCTCAGCCTGTGGTTTTAGTAGCACCTGAACTAAGAAATAATCCTCTAGAAAATGAAATTACACATGGTTTTACACTGTTGGAGGGAGTGTAAATTAGTTTAACCATTGTGGAAGACAGTGTGGCGATTTCTCAAGGATCTAGAAGTAGAAATACCATTTGACCCAGCAACCCCATTACTGGGTATATACCCAAAGGATTATAAATCATTTTATTATAAAGACACATGCACATGTATGTTTATTGCGGCACTGTTCACAATAGCAAAGACTTGGAACCAACCCAAATGCCCATCAACGATAGACTGGATAAAGAAAATGTGGCATATATACACCATGGAATACTATGCAACCATAAAAAAGGATGAGTTCATGTCCTTTGCAGGAACACAGATAAAGCTGGAAACCATCATTCTCAGAACTGACACAGGAACAGAAAACCAAACACCACATGTTCTCATTCATAAGTGGGTGTCGAACAATGAGAACACATGGACACAGGGAAGGGAACATCATTTACCAGGGCCTGTGAGGGGGTAGGGGGATAGGGGAGGAATAGCAGGGGATGGGGTTAGAGGAGGGATAGCATTAAGAGAAATACCTATTGTAGATGACGGGATGATGGATGCAGCAAACCACCACAGTACATGTATACCTATGTAACAAACCTGCACGTTCTGCACATGTACCCCAGAACTTAACGTATAACTAAAAAAAAGAAAGAAAGTGAAGTTGCACAAACACTCTACCAGTGGTTTATAGGTTTTATGATTCATTCTGTTTTCTTGCTTAAGTTTTGTCTCTGGGACTACGATCATGCATATGCGGAATCTTCTTGGCCTACCTAGTATATTGCCATTTTCATGAAAATTATTTTCTTCTTCTTCATTTATTTTTGACTTAAAATAATCGTTAATTTCATTTTCTCTTTCTTTCTAGGTATAATCGATTGTGTTTATGTACTCCTAAATTTCTTCTAGTTTGTTCTTTATTTTGACAAAGCTTTTAACATTTCTAATTTTTAAGATTTTTTTCATTTCATGTATGTGTTTTTCTAGTTATGATTTGGATTGCTTCTTACATAATTGTATCATATTCATAATGCCTACTAGCTTGCTTTAAAGTTTTAGATTATTGACCTAATATATTTTGTGGGTAGTATTTCTGTCATAATCTGCTGTGATGTTATTTGGCTTCTTATATTTAATGCTATCTTTCTATGAGATTTGACCTTCATCATACCTTTTAATGTGAAATCGGTATTTCTGAAATTTTAGAAGAAAAACATGGTTGAGGACATTGTTTTTTATTTTATGTTTGTGAGGTTTCAAAAAGATGGCCTATTTTCTCTGTTTTCTTGAATTCTTTTCTCACACTTTTATCTGGATTATTTTTTTCTTTATCTCTATTATCTCTGTTCTACTCAATTCAGATTCTACATCCAGCAGTTTTTTCTCAGTGTGGGGATTTGTCTTTAATCGTAGGTTTTTCTGCTTAGTGTTTTGAGTTCATGAGAGACATCTTTTAATCTTTTCATAGATACCTTTTACTCATCTGTTAGCTGTGGTCCTCAAATTGCCTCGTTGTGCTATCAATTACAATTTTTTGGTTTATTTTTGAGTTGTCAGGCTTAAAGAAAACCTATTAGTTCCTTTGCCTTTCTACTTATATAAACACTAACACCACTAATAGATCTTGTAGCTATTGCTGTTTGCTGCCACCCACTAATGTAGGGTTTGTTGGAATAGCTTGTCACCTAGTTTTGATCTTAGATGATGTCTGTGGGAAGTTTTTTTATAGAAAATAATTGAGAGAAATTCCAAAAATATGCTGTGACTGCCATCATCTTTCAAGCATAACCTGCTGCGACCTTAGTGAGTCTGTCTGCCATTCTACCTGTCTGCCAAGCATGACTGAATTTTAAGGTGAAGTATAGCTTGGTTTGATTTGGGACCATTGCTTTATAACATTTTATATTTTTGTAGAGTTTATAGATTAGATAGATCTCTTAATCCAGATGATAGGAATAAATCAATATGTTTCTATAACCAAACCCAATTTTTATTTACAAAACTACATTTAATTTCAATTACTTTGATGGTCAGCAATTGACAGTAGTCGATTCAGGATTGCCCCTCCCACATTTTTTCCTGAGTTTGGTTTTAAAGGGTTGTGTTGTGCAAAAAGGCATTAGATGCTATCTGGTCCTTGAACATCATCAATTAATGATGTAATCTACTGGAGTATCTTCATTTTCATTGGACCTTCTCTCAATAAGGCATGCAGGAAGAAAGTGAGTTGTTTCTCACTTTCACCGTCTCTTTCTGTCAACCTTCTTCTTTGCAGTCTTAAAGGAAAATGTTTTATATGTGTTTCTGCCATACTGGACCTTAGAGACTTGCAAGATTCCTTGAGGTCCTACTGCAGCTTTTGCAATTACTTTTAATGGCAAAAACCACAATAACTTTTGCACCAACATAATACATTCATATGACTTACTCATTTCTTTTCTGAGGACAAACTGACTTCTTTAAACTCTTTCTGTGAATATAGCAACAGATGACTTTTGCTTTAAGATTTCCCCAAATTATCAGATAATTTAAAGAAGATTACTAGGAGTGAATTGAGGAAGTTATATAAAATTGGCATGAAGGTGGAGGGCTCATGCAGTCTCAGAGACCCACATGTTTATGTACTCTTGGCTTTATAATGACTTCTCTCCAAAACCGAAACCAAAACAAACAAAAATGCTCATTTCCCCCCACTAAAGTCTTGATCTCAATTATTATATACCCTTTCAAAATATAACTCATAACTTAGTGCTTAGGATTTTGAAGTTTACAAATATTTTTTCTTTTTACTTTAGCCTACTTTTCTTGAGCTATGGATGCCAGAATCTTAATTTTTGCATTAAGAGAAGCGAGATATACCAGGTAAGGAACAGAAGGGTAAAATATAGTGAATACTTAAAATAGTACCTTTTACATCTAAAATATGTTAGATCTTTTTCCTATTGCCGTATTATATTGTATATATCCTACATGTTAACCTGTAAAAGAATTATTAGGGATTGTATTAGATCATGAGTAGCTGAAAAATAAAACTGGATTAAACAAATTAATTTTCTCATGTAGAAGAAAACTGGAAGTAGTCCATGATAGATACAACCTCTTGAATATTCTGTCAGGCTCCTCTGTCTTTCTTCCCAGTCATTCTTAACAAATGATTTTTGCCCTATGTTTTCTTTGTGGTGGCAAGATACTTGCTCCAGCTTTTGCACCATCTCTGTCATCCAGGCAAGAAGAAGGATGAGACAAGTGGTCAAGACAAAAATTTAAGACACCTATTGCCTTCTAAGTAGCACTCAGGGTAGACTCACAATACGAATCCACTAACTACTTCTTGACCACTTATTTCTCAGTTAAAGGGTTAGGTATTTTTCGTTTATTTGCTTTGTTTTTTGCTTCAGCTGGGGGTGTCTCTCTATTCCAAATATGAGGTTTTATTTGTAAGGAAGAAGGAAATATTTATTTAGCAATTAACTTACTTCTGCCAGTGCATTTAATAGATGAGAAAATGGCATAACTGGCCAGGCACGGTGGCTTATGCTTGTAATCCCAGCATTTTGGGAGGCTGAGGTGGGCAGAACTCTTGAGTATAGGAGTTCGAGACCAGTCTGGCGAACATGGTGAAACCCCATCTCTACTTAAAAAAAAAAAAAAAATTAACCAGGTATGGTGGTAGGTGCTTGTAATCCCAGTGACTTGGGAGGCTGAGGCACAAGAATCACCTGGCCCTGGGAAGCAGAAGTTGCAACGAGCTGAGATCCTGCCACTGCACTCTAGCCTTGGTGATAGAGCAAGACTCTTATTTCAAAAAAAAAAAAAAAAAAAAAAAAAAGAAAAGAAAAGAAAAAGAAAAAAGAAAGAAAAGTAGTTTTCCAGATGTTCATAAATTAGGAAGTAGTAAAGATGGAAATCATTTCTACTTGTATTCAAAGTTGATTCTTATATCTATATTAACATAAAAAGAAGAGTTTAATTTTGATGATTTTCTTCTTTCCTTTACCTTTGCAGTTTTCCCATGTCTCCGAAACCCAATCACTGTAAGCACCTTTCGTGTTTAAGTTGGACATTATTTTTACTAAAAATATACATTTTTAGCACTTTAAAGTTTTAAAGTACTTTTACATATTGTTAACTTGCATTAATCTATGCATTAGGGAGATTCAAAAGTTATTATTCTCATTGTTTAGATTAAGAAATAGTGTTTGTGTTGTTAAATAACAAGGTCACACGGCTAGTTAATGGTAAAATCTGGGCTGAAATTCACACCCTCTGCTTCCTATTGTAATACTCTGTATACTGTAGTATATGGTCTGTAGACAGTATTTAACCTGTAGGAGTTGTACCCCAAATTTTACAGTGGGAAGCTCTTGCTCTCTTTATTGTCAGATAATTATGCATGCTCCATATGATAGTAGTTGTGCTTTAAATATCAATTGATCGTTAATTTTTGAAATAAAAATAACTTAAAACCACAATATCTGTAATAAAATTAAAGCTATTTTAGAAATAGAATAAATATTTGCTGAAAAAATATAATAACATTTAATAGCTTTTTTTTGTCATTTTTTATACTTGCTGTGTGCCAGAAACTGCTCTTCATATGTTATTTATTAAATCTGCAAAAGCAATTCATTCAAAAGACCAAATGTCTGCAGTTACAATTGTAAGTAGTGTTGGAGTCTGGATTCAAATCACATCTGTTGGATTCTGAAGCCTATTTGCTCCATGTGCTCAAGTATGCATGAGCTAGATTACTGAGTATAGACTAAGTGCTTGGCTCATAAATTCTAGAGCTCTATGTTGTATATTGGCAACACTCCAGTGGATCAAAAACCAAGTCTAAGGGGCTAGTGACTTAATACCTTGGCATTATTAGTATTTCATTTTCAGGAAATAATACCTAACTGAAAATAATGAATGAGCTATAAGCTTTCTCTGTAATGATACTTAATGCAGAGTTGTGTGGTTTATGTATCAAAAAAGAATATTTAAAGATTAGGCAGATCTTTCCAAATATCTTTCAAGGATCCTAAGTAAAAGACAGTTGATTTACTTTTTATCCTTTTTCCTCCAAAAGGAATGCTTTAAAAGGATCTATCAGAAAATTAGATACACAAAGAGCCCCCTAAAAAGCAACACTGTAGAGAAATCTGAGTTTAGAGAGGCCAACTACTGAATTGAGATGAAGGGCAGACCGTTCATTATTAAGTGCTGTCCAAGATCTAGTTGTCTTTAATTTTAGGATTAATATATGTAGTGTGACTCTTAGGTAATGTAGTTGGGCTTCAAAGACATATAGAAGAAATCAGTGTCACTACTTTAAAGTTAAACCTCTTTAACTCAAGCAGCAACTCAATGGCTTGAAGTTAATTACATTAGAGTTTGAGGAAAATGTGTCTTTGTGAAATATACCTTTGCTCTCTCAAATGTTTTTCTGTTTTTTTTTTTAGGTTACTGGAGAAACTGCTAACAATAATTGCCCTTTGTGATCTAGTAGGTAAATAATTATTGCAAAAAAAAAAAAAAAGCCATATCAATATACCTGTACAAGGTCAGAACCTGAGGCTGGAATAAGATCAGGAGAACATCATCATTGTCATCCAAGGAAATAGAGACAATATCAATTAACAAATATATTGTTATTTACATTAAATTTGAACCTCTGCATTCCTAAATTTGCTCAGTTTAGCCATGAATCATACGAGCTAGAGAGACTTGTCAAGTGAACAGATGATCATAAGTAGAGGCCCAGAAATGGACTTATCAAATAGTACATGGGTACCTGTCTGCTTAGTTGCTCAGTCACCAGTATGATAACAATACAGATTCACTTCCTGACTGACAATGTTACCTGTGTGTAAAGCCTAGACGACAAAATAATTGATAGACCAACTGATGACAATGATACTGTAGTTTAAAATGTTGTGTTTACAAAGTTACATCTACCTCTAAATGATTGAAAACTTGAACTAAATTTGACCTTAGCAGAAGAAGATAAAGGTGTGAAGCTAATGCAATATTTTTTCCCCTGACCTAACTCATCCAGAAAGACCTTAGACTATTTTGTCATGGAACGTATGTGTTAAGAGGTAGAAAAGACTAAATAGGATAGATCTACATGTACTGTTTGCTTGTTCAAAGGTTTTGCCATTCTATTCTTTCTTTAGGTTCATAGCCTGTGCGTGTGCCGTAGTTCAGATGTTCTCCATTTCCTGGGCACAGCCATTTTCTACTCAGGCATTGCTTTGTTAGAGCATTTATATGTCTTTTGAAACACAGTCTAACAAAAATATAATAATCAACCAAAATCATGTGGTAATGACAGGCTTATTTCAAACGGACCACTTTGAAATGTGGAGTGGGTCTACAGAACATAAAGTGTAAGGGAGACATCTTTTATAGCAAGAGTAACCACTGTGACTTACAATCAATTTTTGCTTTTAAACTCCAGTAAGTGACTTATGTACACATTTCTCACCTTCTAACTCCTGTACCGACTCCTTTTAGACCAGCCTTTTAAAACCAGAAAAAAGTTTTGCTTTATTAAAAATTATTCTCAAAAGATATGGCATGACAATTGTCTAATTTTCCAGAGATGTAAGCCTGGATTTTCTGTTCCATACTGAACCATCATAGTAAAAAATTAGCTTATTTTATTAGTTCAATCTCTTTCCAGCTCAGTTATTAAAATTAAATATTCATAACTATTTAGCTGTTCTAAAATTTGCCTTTGGAAATTAACAATCTTATAAGATAACTGTAAAACTAAGAATATTTCATTCCATTCATACAACATATGTATTTTCACTATCTAATTCTAAGGGATATTATTGTTATGGTCAGAAAAACTGCATAATAATTATATTGGTATTGCTAGTTACGTAATTGAAGAAAAGAAAATTTTCAGCATTTGAGGACAATACTTGTACTTACACAAAAAATTTAATGCTTAGAGGAACAAATCTTGATGATCCAAGAATTCGAACATTTTCCTATATCAGTGGTTCTCAACTAGGGACTTTGTTCTCCTTTTCCAGGGGATGTTTAGCTGTATCTGGAGAAATTTTGGTTGTCACATTTGGAAGGATGCTGCTGGCATGGAGGGTAGAGGTCAGGAATGCTGTTAAACATTCTGCAATGAGGCCAGGCATGGTGGCTCATGCCTGTAATCCTTGCACTATGGGAGGCTGAGGCAGGTGGATCACCTGAGATGGGGGTTCGAGACCAGCCTGGCCAACGTGGAGAAACTCCATCGCTACTAGAAATACAAAATGAACCGGCTTTGGTGGCGCATGCCTGTAATCCCAGATACTCGGGAGCTGAGGCAGGAAAATCGCTTGAACCCAGGAGGCAGTGAGCCGAGATCGCGCCATTGCACTCCAGCCTGGGTGATGAGATAAATTACGTCTCAAAAAAAAAAAAAGAAAAAAAGGAAAAGAAAATCAAACCCAAAGAGTTTATTTGACTTATTCTTAGTCACAGATTCAGTGGTAGGGCTGGCCTTCCCAGTTTCTTTACTTTCAGACTAAACTAAGAAAAATTTGACCCATAATTTATAATGTAAAACAACTTCACAGTAAGTCCTGTTGAAACAAATATGGTACCAAGTAATTAGTCAAGAAAGGGAGAATTGGTTTCAGATTGGTAAAATTATCTCTAACGTGTACAGCTGTCAAGATATATATATATAAAATACATGTCCTGTGAACAAGACTTCAGTTCTGAAATATCCAGTAAACATTTGTTCCCCAAAAGAATCTGATCCTGAAATGTTAAATATCACAGGAGTTGAAATGGTAATTCTATTTTAGAAAAAGTAATTATGGAAACTCAGACATTTTCACTCTTTGTTATCAACATAATTATTTAGAATTTGATTATCTTCTGTGCGAATGTGAAAGGCCTTACTAGCCCGATGTTCTGCTTTTCTTCATTTTGTTATTCATTAGCACCTGCCCCAGAAAGAGAAAAAGAGCAAGGAAAGGAGATGGAGCTCCAGAAAGTTGATGTTTTTGCTTGTTAATAATAGTCAGAAAGATGGAGAAAGAAAAGTAAAAATAATTACCTTCCACTCATTTAGATGTAACTCACTACGAAAAGCAGAGAAAACAGGGAGCAGTGCTTCACAAACCCTTATTAAGGATAATATTAATTGTTAAATAAAATAGCCTATTACCTCTTTGGCTTAATAATCATGAAAAAAATCATACATTTACTGTGTTTTACAGGTTACAATTAACTTCCATTTTCTTCATTTACATTATTGTCACAATACCCCTGAAGGGAGGAAGACAGGTATTTATATCTTCTTTTGTACAATTAAAAAATTGAAATTCAGAGTTTTTTTTTCTCCAAGTTTACATGTCACATGTCTGGAAAATCATCAGATTGAGAATGGGACTAGGGATTTATCATTCCTTGTCTAAACTAGGGCTCTTTTTATTGTTCTAATCACTCCATTAATTTAAAATAAGGTTTTGGGGGGAAACGATTGCTTGATTGATTTTATAGCAAATTTATATAAAAAGTTATTTCAGTAATTACAATAAAGCTATTTCTATGTGACCAACAATGCATTCCTAGAGCTCAAAAGATATTTGTGGGAAATTCAAACCTTTTGTTTTGGCTTGCTAGTTTGTATGTTTATTTTAAAGTAGATTGGCTGGGTGCCATGGCTCATGCACAAATCTCAGCTCGTTGGGAAGCGGAGATGGGTAGATCACTTGAGGTCAGGAGTTCGAGACCAACCTGGCCAACATGGTGAAATCCCTGTCTCTACCAAAAATACAAAAAATTAGCTGGGCTTGGTGGCACCACCTGTAGTCCCAGCTACTCAGTAGGCTGAGGCAGGAGAATAGCTTGAACCCAGGAGGCAGAGGCTGCAGTGAGTGGAGATCGCACCACTGCACTCCAGCCTGGATGACAGAGGGACTCTGTCTCTAAATAAATAAATAAATAATAAAGTAGATTGGTGGTGAAGATTGCATTATGGGACCCTCCATGGATATTTACACCACTTTCCATTGAATGTCTTCCTCCAGATTAAGGTCTTAGAGAACAGTTTACCTCTATCCTCCGGAGCATTTAGTTGCATGAGTGGCACACAATAGGTTTACAATGTACATAAGAAACAAAGAATGAATGGAGTGGGTTTCTTGGGCACTTGGATAAAGAGCACTTTGGGAGGCCGAGGCGGGTGGATCACGAGGTCAAGAGATTGAGACCATCCTGGTCAACATGGTGAAACCCTGTCTCTACTAAAAATACAAAAAATTAGCTGGGCATGGTGGCACGTGCCTGTAGTCCCAGCTACTCGGGAGGCTGAGGCAGGAGAATTGCTTGAACCCAGGAGGCGGAGGTTGCGGTGAGCCGAGATCACGCCATTGCACTCCAGCCTGGGTAAGAAGAGCGAAACTCCGTCTCAAAAAAAAAAAAAAAAAAAAAAAAATGGTTACATGCTTTGGGTCATATACCAGAGACTGAAGTTCTAAGAAAGCATCACTCTATTGAACTACTTTTGGGACTGGGTTTATTATCTTACCAGGATGAACATTAATGCAAAATTCATTTGAAATGAATTTATATTATGTCTTTAAATGAAAGTCTGCTGTTCCTCTTTAGGACAGTGCTCAAAGTCAACATGGAATTGAGATTTAGATAAACAGGTCAATTTGTAGCTATTATTAGTAACTAATACATAGAAAACAAAATGTAACCAGTCTAGTTTAGAGCAATCACTTCCCCAAGCCAGTTTTTCATAGAAATCTAGGCAAAATCGAAGAAGCAAACTATGCTAAAAACACGTTATAAAAATTTGAAGCCAATTCATGAAAATACATTAACGAACTCACAGCATACATACAAAGTGACTAAGAATGTTACCGTAGTCACCTCGAGGCTAAGAGCTTGACTCTAGGTCTTCTGAAGGACTTTGAAGGTAGAAATCTGAGTTTGAGAAACCTCAAATAACGAACTTTTGATGAAAACTTTTATTGTTGTTGTTTCAGTAAATAGAGCTGTACAGCAGAGGGAGACTGGTCTCAGTATTTAGGGCAAACTCTAGCTAAAATAAAGCCTTACTGAAATTGAAGAGATGATATAGAGCCAGCAGCTCTCTTTCTCTAGGTGAGCATCATCAGTAGGAGAAAACTGATTTTGTTTTTCATAAAAATAAAGCCTCTATCCTTTACAATAATTTTTCATGAAGAATAATCATTCTAAAAACAGCCAAAAATCTTACTAATGCAAATAATAATTCTTCCCCACTGAACTGCTAAAAAAATGCAACAACCAGTCAAGAAGGTGAAAGTTTGGTTTGCTATTATACTCTTATCTGCACTCTGATTTTTTTTTTTTTTTTTTTGAGACGGAGTTTCGCTCTTGTTACCCAGGCTGGAGTGCAATGGCGTGATCTCGGCTCACCGCAACCTCCGCCTCCTGGGTTCCAGCAATTCTCCTGCCTCAGCCTCCCGAGTAGCTGGGACTACAGGCACGTGCCACCGTGCCCAGCTAATTTTTGTATTTTTAGTAGAGACGGGGTTTCACCATGGTCTCGATCTCTTGACCTCGTGATCCACCCGCCTCGGCCTCCCAAAGTGCTGGGATTACAGGCGTGAGCTCTTCTAGATGTCATAATGACACTTTCTTTCTTACTTGTACTTGGAATACAGATACTCCCTTTCTCAATCCATCTTATAGGTTTATATATTTTGTCAGAGCAGAGACTGGATTTTATTCATTTTTGTATTTCTTCTCTCTCTCCACAAAGCTTTCAAAGGAGTAGGTATCCAATATGTATTTGCCAAAGAAAGAAATGACTGAAAAGTGCCAGAGTACACAAGACAGGCCGGGGGAAATGGTTAAAGTTTGGTCTTTCAGAGATAAAGTGAAATCATTGAAAATTTGAGCTTGAAGAGATTATAAAATCACTTGGTCCAGTCTTATGATTGTAATCCTGAAAACTGGAATCTTAAAATATTTGATCTAATTTAAGAGAGCAAGTTAGTGTGAAAAAATATTTCAATACTGGTCTTATTTCCCTCTCCCCCAATAAACTACTTTTTTATTTCATTAAACCTAATTGAAATGCTTACATCATTTTAGACACAATGTCATCTTTTTCATAGTGTTGAAGCAGAGAAAATTGAGGTTCTTGTGCATAATGAAATGTAATAAGATAGAGAAGTCATTCTGCAACTTAGGGTACATTAAAATCACCAGGAGGACTTGGTAAAACCCAGCGTTCAGGGACCTACCTCCAGGGAGTCTGATTCAAGGTCTGGGGTGGAGCCCACACATCTGTGTTTTAATAAGTTCTCAGGTCATGCTGGTGCCGGCAGGAACAACACCTGGAAAACTACTGAGCTAGACTAGTGTTTTGTGTTGATGAGGGGAAAAGAGAGATATTGGCTTCTAGTGAAAAAAAAAAAAAAAGAGAGAGAGAGAGAGAGAACTGTTTGTAGGACATTCTTGTTTCTCTGTAACTCCTGATGCCTCTGTGGAGGTGGAGTGAATACCGAATAGATAAATGTGGGAACGTGAACCTTCTTGGAACTCAAAGAGAGGGACATTCTTTTTGGTGTACTTATTTTTCAAAGTAAGAATACACTCATGTACTTTCGTGTCACTTATTTTTAAATATTAATAATAAAACAATATTAATAATAAAATATTAACTTAGAAAAAAGCTTCTTAATATAAATCCATTCAGATTATTTGCATTACAGGATGTAGAAAAAATGCATAGTATCCAGTTTTGAATCGTGCCAAATAATGTGAGAAACTCATAAATTTTCTAGGAGTAGAAACTATTACAAATTTAGTGTGAAACTTTTCAAATTTTTTATTATACATTTAAATTATAATTTTATTTTTTATTTGTATTTAAACAATTATGACGCAAATATTATTTTGCTCCTGAATTTTTAATTGTTTTATTTAATGAAGTATTTAATGCATTGATGTGTAATACAAAATAAAGCATTTAAATTTGTGGCTAGTTATGATGTACATTAATAAAACAATTGTAAAAGATTGATACCTGAAGAGTTAGAATATTATTAGCACCATCGAAGCTACTTGTATATACCACTTTCATCTTTTTGTAGCTTCCACCCAATTTGGCTGCTATCTTGAACGTCATGTTATTTATATTCTTAGGATTGAAAATTAATTTTACCACACATGTGAATATCACCAAACAATAGTTGTTTTGTTTTAATGAGGTCTTAAGTTTCTAATAGTTGTGCCATAGCATAAGACTTATGCAAACTTATTCTTTATACTCAACATTCTTTTTCTATGATTCATTCATGTTGTTGCATGTAGCTGAGTTTCATTTATTTTTACATTTTTACATATGCAATGTATCTAGTCACCCAGGAGCTCTGATGGAGATGTGCAAAGATATTAAGATTGTTTTCATGCCTGCTGACACAACATCCATTGTGCAGTACAGGAATCAAGGAGTAATTTTAACTTTCAAGTCTTATTATTTAAAAATGTATTTTGTAAGCCTACAGCTGCCATGGATAGGGCTTCCTCTGATGGATCTGGGTGAAGTAAATTGAAAACTTTTCAGTGAACATTAAGAACATTTGTGCCTCGGGCCGGGCGTGGTGGCTCACGCCTGTAATCCCAGCACTTTGGGAGGCCGAGGTGGGTGGATCATGAGGTCAAGAGATCGAGACCATCCTGGCCAACATGGTGAAACCCGTCTCTACTAAAAATACAAAAAATAGCCGGGCATGGTGGCATGTGCCTGTGGTCCCAGCTACTCGGGAGGCTGAGGCGGAAGAATCGCTTGAACCCAGGAGGCGGAGGTTACAGTGAGCCGAGATTGCGCCACTGCACTCCAGCTTGGCAATAGAGCAAGACGCCATCTCAAAAAAAAAAAAAAAAAAAAGAACATTTGTGCCTCATCCATAAAAAAGGATGAGTCCATATCCTTTGCAGAGACATAGATAAAGCTGGAAATCATCATTCTCAACAAACTGACACAAGAACAGAAAACCAAACACTGAATGTTCTCACTAATGAGTGAATGTTGAACAATGAGAACACATGGACACAGGGAGTGGAATATCACACACAGGGACCTCTCTGGGGGTGGGGGGCTAGAGAAGCGATAACAGGGGGTGGGGAGATGGGGGGATAGCATTAGGAGAAATACCTAATGTAAATGATGGGGTGATGGATCCAGCAAACCACCATGGCACGTGTATACCTATGTAACAAACCTGCATGTTCTGCACATGTACCCCAGAACTTAAATTATAATTTTAAAACAATCAACATTAACAAGAATTTGGAAACAGTTGATTTTAGCTAGATCTGGTTAATTTGCTGCTGTATTAACATGTCAGCACTTGTTTCTTCACCTTGCACTTTTATGGAGATGGCTTCTTTTCTTAAACCTTGTGAACTGACTTCTGCTAGCTTTTTTTTGTCTGCAGCTTCCTCACCTTTCTCAGGCTTCATAGAATTCAGGAATGTTAGGGCCTTGCTCTGGAGTAGGCTTTGGCTTAAGGGAACGTTGTGACTGGTTGGATCTTCTACCCAGACCACTCAAACTTTCTCCATATCAGCAGTCAGTCAGGCTCTTCTGCTTTCTTATCATTCATGTGTTCACTGGAGTAGTATTTCTAATTTCCTTCAAGAACTTTTCCTTTGCATTCACAGCTTGGCTAACTGGCACAAGAAGCCTAGATTTCAGCCATCTCAGCTTTTAACATCCCTTTCTCACTAAGCTTAGTCATTTCTAGCTTTCGATTTAAAGAGAGACGTGCAGCTCTTCCTTTCATTTGAACACTTAGAAGGCATTGTAGGGTCATTAGTTGGTCTAATTTCCATCTTGTGTCTCAGGGAATAGGAAGGCCTCAGGAGAGGGAGAGAGATGGGGAAGGGCTGGTTGGTAGAGAAGTCAGAATACACACAACAATTACTGAAGTTTATTGTCTTATATTTGTGTAGTTCATGGCACTCCAAAACACAATAATAACATCAACAATCACTTATCACAGATTACCATAATAGATATAATGATAATGAAAATGTTTGAAATATTTCAAGAATTACCAAAATGTTACACAGAGGCTCAAAGCAAGCACATGCTATTGGAAAAGTGGTGCCAATTGCCACAAACCCTCAATTTGTAAAATATGCAATATCTGGAAAGCACGATAAAGCAAAGTGCAATAAAAACATATGCCTATACACACACACACACACACACACACGCACACACATATATGCAGACAGAAAGAAAGAGTTATGGAATATATTTATCAATTCTCCTTTCAAAGAATATTTAGGTTGTTCATAGTTTGAGTTAATAATTGATGGGATGCCACCATGAAAACTCATATACATCTCTGGTTCACATGTGTATGGATTTATTTAGAGTACATAATTAAGAGTACAACTGAGGCATAGACCTATTTAAATGGACTAAATAACACGGAATTAATTTTCAAAGCAGATGTACCATGTCCCATCCTATAAGCAGTGAATGAGTTTCCAGTGGCCACATCCTTGCCAACACTTGATGTTCAATAATCTTCTGTAAAGGTTATAGCAAAACAGTACATACATCGTGATCATTTAAATAAAAATGCAAAATAAAATTATATATTTAAATGCATAATAAAACATTAAATTTCTGAGTTATTATGTTCTACTTGTCATTTTTGCCTTCTGTGACCTCCAGCCACCTCTCCTAGTCGCTATAGCTTTATAGTAAGTCTTGATGGCTGGTAGAACAATTTCACTGCCTTGTTTTTCTTCTTCAGGGAGCATCTTGATTATACTTACGTCTTGTTCTTTTGCATGTAATTACAGATCAGCTTGTGGAGCTCCTCAAATATCCTTTAAGGAAGTTGTTTTTTTTTTTTTTGAGATTATTTTGAATTCAAAGATCAGTGAGAGGATGATTTACATCCTTAAATATTTGGACTTTCTCTCAATAAACAGGCCACGTCTCCCTGCACTACGTAATGTTCTGTTTCCTCTTCTCCAAACCAGATTTCAAGAAACAGTGTACCAGAATCTGTATGCAAGCAAAGACTGCTTCCTTACTATTTCAATTTCAAAAATTCTTATTATGTCTATGGGTTGAATGCCTAAGTCGTGTGTCATTATTACAAATATGATAATCAATTAACACCTGAATATGTACCAGTGCCATGTTATCCATGGTACAGAAAATAACTTATCCTTGTAAATACGTTTTATTCACTGCATTAGTGAGAAGGGGTTGGCCAATTAGGAGAAGCAAGACGAGAGCTGAAGCTTTAGAAGCATTCTGCTTGTCCCCTGATAACCCAGAGAAATGAGACTGAGATAGCAAAACATGTAAAGCAATGGTAAAATTCAATTTTAAGTCAGGGAGCAACATAATTGCAAAAAGGGTGGAATTAATTTCTTTTGAGGCTGAGTAGAACTACTTATTGTTACTTTCATTATGAAAAATGAGAATTTAGAGAAGTCAGAATTATGCAGGCGATTAGACTGCACCGACATCACATCTTAAGATCCTGACATACGCCTTGGCTAACTACCAGAATGTGCTTGCCCCAGATGTACAGATATTAGCTTCCAGATGAACCAGTGGATAATACATCAGTGACTGTCACTGTGAGTTCTCTTTGCCCTTCAATTTCACAGCACTGGTTAGGTCTAACCTACTTTATATATTTATATAACTGTAATTTTTTATCAAGTTAAAATTGATAAAAGTAAAATTTATCTGTTAAATTATTGTAATGATTTATGCTCAGTTTTAAAGACTAAGAATAAGATTTTAAAGTCATAATAAGAGGCCTTTCTGTTATTCCCTTCATCAAATCTCAAACAAGGATTATTGAATGTTCTGTTATCATTGGGTACTATTCAGAAAAAACAATTGTTCTACTTATCTGCAGGTAGCTCAATGTTGCCCTCAGCACTGACTGCACTGGTTCTTGCATCCTATACCTTTACAAATCTAGACTGTTATTTCGTATGTACATAAAATGTGACTGCTATATATATATATATATATATGGCACGGGCTCTTCATTTTATATTGATTATATAGCTGGCCTGTATTTTACTGTTGACTCAGTCACATTTACCACCTTATTTCTCTTTGTTTCATTACCTCATGTTTGGCTTGATGTTTTGTTTAAGCTAGTCACACCATGCCAAATGTTCTATTACCGAATTCTGGAAAGCATAAACAGTGCGTCATCTTTGGTTTGAAATAGGAGTTACAGGGCAGAGAAAGTAGTCTATTTTGGCTTCAGGATCATAGAATAAAGAGGCACTGATGTTTTGTTTCAAAAGTAGGTGACACATCTATATTATAAAGCAAACCTTGTCTCCAGTATGTTTTCCAGTGGCAGTAGTGAATAGCAATACCCTGTACCTAGCAATGCCTAGTAACGATAGCAATATTGGAAGCAGCATAGGTTCATTCTTGCACGCATTTCCCCGTGATGAAACTCAGCAAAGCAAGTCGTTCTTCTTTTTGACCATGGATAAAAAGGTAAATGTTAAACAAGAAAAAGAAAAGCCACCCAGTAAGTACTACTGGCTGTCTTCTTTCCCTAAACATATCGTTATAAATATCATCTTTTTGAGGTTATGTGACACATGCTTTTTGGGTTTCCCTTCAAGCATTATTTTAAAAGGAATTGTAGACAATTCAGCAAAAATTTATCAGAGATATATCATTAGAATAGGATAGTAATAGTTTTTTTTCAGGAAATTGAGAAAGAGTTAAGACTTCTTGATATTTATTTTACTCTTAATGAAGAGATGATACAACATAGTTGAAAGTGAAGGAGAATGGGTCTAATACTTATTAAATGTAGCATATCTATTAGAAACTATTCTACATGGCATTAAAAACAGTGAAAGAAATACAGAACTGTATCAAATGTGAGGTAAATCTGGCTATTTACAGACTATTAGAGGAAGAGAAGAAGCCTGAAGGATCTGCAAAGACTTAAAGGAAGGAGGAGTACATGAAAGGGGTATTGAAAGAGTAGACAATTGTTATATGGGGAAAAGAAACTATGGGAAAAGAGTATACCTATGCATACAGCAAAGATAAAGGTTATAATGTTGTCTCTGAGACATACAGAAACACCAGGTAAGCTGGAGCACCAGACCATAGAGGAAAGTATTTGAAGCTACGTAAGGAAGATTTCTAGGGAGTGGGACACAGAATTAAGCCTTAAATTCCAGGCTATGAAAGTTGAGTGTAATCCAAACAGCAAAAGGAGGAAAATTGTTTGCTCTGTTTGTTCATTTATTTTTTTTTATTGTGTTTTAGGTTTTGGGGTACATGTGAAGAACATGCAAGATTGTTGCATAGGTGCACACATGGCAGTGTGATCTGCTGCCTTCCTCCCCATCACTTAAATCTGGCATTTCTCACCATGTTATCTCTCCCCAACTCCCCACCCCCTATTCATTTGTTTTTCTCCTGAGAATTTGACACAAAGAAAACTTACTAACAATGTTTTCTGCTGGCCCTCCCTCCAGTGGTCTTTTTCAGCTAATTGGCTCTGTGGAAATTCTCCCAATCTGGACCTGTTCCAGCCCTGGCACACCTTGCTATGTATGTTCATTCCTGACTCTTGGAAGACTCCCCTTGACTGGCTAGATATGAAGCACTGATCCATCTTGCTAATATTCTTTCGAAGCAAAATATTTCTTATGTTTGTCCCTCACTCCCTGATTGGCAAACTCCCAAATTATGCATCTGAAGAAAATCTGTGCACTTTTTTGTAAAGAGTAAGGAAGCATTTGCCGAAGAAAACTGCAGATAAAGAAAGCAAAGACAAAATTCTGTAGATAAAATCTAGACACAAAGTCTTTTCTATTCTCAGAATTATTTCTTCACCTTTGAATTTCCTTAGTAGTAGATTTGCAAATTGAAGATATTTGTCTGTCTTAGTTAATTGTTAGATCATATAATACTATTTAATTCAGTTCCTTTAAGGTATTTCCTACTTTATTAGCTCATTATCCCTTAAGGATTTATATTACTAAGGCTTGATACAAGTTTAGTAAATTGATTAATTGATATGTTTTTAATCTTATCTCTCACTTAATGATTAAGATCTGCCCTAGAGTATCCCCTTTTATCAAATATGATAAATATTATTTATAAATGCAAGAACTTACTAAGAAAGCTTTAGAGAAAAGCACTAGTGGGCTCAAACTTCAAATTTTTTGAAATACTTTATTACTTACAAATTTGTCAGTCATAAATACTCATTCACATAAACACAGATACAACACCGCATAAGGGTACATTCTAGTTATCATTTTAGCCCATAGCAGCTATCCTGAATTGGAGCAAAGTGAGAATATAAAGAGAAGTAAATTAATAAAAATAAACAGGGAGGAGAAGAGAAAGGCACAAACTGAAAACGGAGGGAATTAATAGAATGTTGACCAGGGAAAGAAACAATGAAAGATACCCGAGAAATAGACAGAGATGAAGAGGAGTGATGAAGGCTGGGTGAATGGGTGGAGATGAGTGGAGAGGATGGACGTGGAGGTCCTGCGCATGAGTAAATCATAGATTCTTATTGGACCCTGGGTTCCTTGCAGGACATGTAGACTGTTCACGCTTTGTTGCTTGGCCTGCATTTTTCAAAATTTTGTGGCTGGAAGCCCTTTGTGTCTGCCTACAGTATTAACACTAATTTATATTCTGAGGTTCTAATCCAGGCTTCACAGAAACTTCTCATAGATCACTTCTTAAAGATATGGCTAGAAATAGATCATCTGTCTTTTGTTTTGTTTTTTAACAAAACAGCATAAAGGCATCTTATATATGATTTGCAAATTTAAAATTTTAAAATTGATTTGAAAATAATCTACTTTCAAATTCTGTTTCCATTATTTTAATATTTTTTTACAATAGATATTTATTAAGCTTTAATTTTGACAATATTCAGTTCTGTTCTGAGATCTACAAATATCTCTACATAACACCAAATCCAGTGATCTAGTAAATAAAAGGAATGTATATATTGCTTTGCAAAAATATAAGCCTGATATATTTACATCTATATGAGATATCTGTAGAATCAGTTTCCCAAGGCTCATGCAAGTAAAGTGCACACGTGCACACACACACACACACACACACACACCATGTATACACATACACCCCATTATATTCAAATTAAGTGAATTTATATTGTCAGATTAAATTCTATATCAAATTTACAACCAGATACACAAAATATGGTATTTTTTTGGTAAATGATTGTCAGTATCATTCTTAAATTGAATCACGAATACACTGTTGATAATGGGTACCATACCTTACAAGTGTGATTTCCACTTAAGAGGAAACAACTGCTTTGCTGAATTTTAGTGTGTGCTAATCACCATCATCATCACAAGAAATCAATTTAATTACACAGCATTCAGAGATTTAATACCCTTGCAGATATTAAATTGACACTACAACAAAACCTTTACATCTGCAAGAGGACATTAGAACATATGGTCAATAATGTCATTAACTGCCACAGGTTTTCAGTAGACAATGCAAATGACAATCAGCTTTTTATGTCGCCACAAGAGAAAAACTGGTACTGGTGCATCTCTTCATATCAAGGAAGAGCAAAACACAAAATAATTTAATATGCTGAATGAAGTTTGTTTATATCAGATACTATAAATCACATTAGTAGTTGTACAATATGAATTTTAAGAGTATTGTTTAGATCCTGCCACGTAATATATGTAATTCTATTATTCACAAGTGAGGAGCAAAATTCCAATTATTCAACTGACTGTAAACAAAATTGTTGCAGAAGGTGATAGATCATTTAAAATAAGTTAGGAGTGGGACAGTGAGTTGAGACTCCCTTAGGAGCCTCAGGAATTCCTTTTATTTTTTTTTTATTTTATTTTTATTTTTTAACAGAGTTTGCTCTTGTTAGCCAGGCTGGAGTGCAGTGGCAGGATCTCGCCTCACCACAACCTCCGCCTCCTGGGTTCAAGCGGTTCTCCTGCCTCAGCCTCTCAGGTAGCTGCGATTATAGGCATACACCACCACACCCAGCCAATTTTGTATTTTTAGTAGAGAAGGGGTTTCTCCGTGCTGGTCAGGCTGGTCTTGAACTCTCAACCTCAGGTGATCCCCACCTCGGCCTCCCAAAGTGCTGGGATTACAGGCATGAGCCACCGTGCCCGGCCTAGGAATTCCTTTTAATGTTAGTTAGGTGGCAGGAGCTAGCTTTTGGGTTAAGTCAGCCAGTTCAAAACCCATCAAGGAGAAGTTATCAGGTGTCAAACTATAAGGCAGATGTCATTCTTCAAAAGCATCTTAAGAAGTCCAAAAAAAAAAAAAAAAAAAAAGCAGCAGGGATTTGGAAATCTTGAATTCCTTCATTTCCATAATTCCTGGTTTCCAAATTTTTTAAAACACTTGCAGATAAGAAAGAAATTATATTTTATGATGTATGTGTTCGTAGATTTTTCAGTTTAAGATGAAGGATTATAGAATCACAGGCCAGCCACATGTATGGTAGATGAAATGACATAATTTATTAATAGGTACTCAAGTCTAATAGTTAAAATCTCACATTCTCAAATCAGATTACTAGTGTACAAATCCTGGTTATAATACTTTAAAGCCATGAGGTCTTCACAGATCATTTAGCCTATCTAATCCTCACTCTCCTTGAAAAGGAAAGACAAAAGTACCTATTTCAGATTGAGATACTGAATACATGAGATCCAAGGTAAAAAACATTCATTCCGAAAGAGCATCTATCCTTTTCCTTTTCATTCTTCTTTTGTTATTTACTTTCCTTTTGAACCTAAATTGTAACAACATATTATATTACTCATCTTTCTACACACTGAAATAGGAAGACTGTCTAATGTATCACTCTATTTCTAGCACATAAAATATGCTCCAACAAATATTTCTTAAAATACTAAAAATTGATACAATGCATATAAAACACTCAGCAAAGGAAACCACCATTAGCTTTAACCATTAAGGTTCAGCACTAGCATGATAAATATATATTCTTGTATTACATTTGTATTTAAGAAGCATATATTAGGTAAATTTTAGTTTCATCTTGAGATAATAAAGATTAATAGTTTTTTTTTTTGGTAAATGATTATCAGTATCATTCCTATATTGTACTTTCAGTGTTTAGTCAGCTTATTGGTATTTGAAGATATTAAGAAACACAGACTGACATTTCTGAGGTTTTATTATTCTCATATACATGTTTTCATTAAAAAGTAACTATAAAACAAAAAAACTAAAAACTTATATTTTCATTTGTGAAAAATATATAAAGAAATGACACAAAAAATAAACAGGATTTTTGGAAGCTGTGTTTAAAAAACATTAATCAGAAAGAGTGAATGGTTTTTAATGTCTATCGAATTGTTCAGATTCCAATTTTTTCTAAGTTTAAAATAAGGCAGGCTATAGATGATGCTTCATGTTATAAATTAAAATAAAGTATATTTACTGTTTGAAAGTTAATGAAGTAATGTATTATTTGTGGAATCAGTTTTCATTGTAAGTGAATATTGGAGCTTACGTTTACTCTGTTAAGCACTTACACATGCACATAGACACACATAAAAAGACTTGAATTCCCTTTCCTTCTTAGGCAGAATATATTTAGCAGAATTGGACTCAGTTAGCCTTGATCTGGGTTAAACAAGGACACCATTGCATGTGTTGGGAGACTGAAAAATCCCAGTTGAAGCAAATGCAAGCAGAGTGACAGAACAGAGCACAGTGTTTAGAGAAGTCTTGGCAGAAGTAATAGATAGAAGTCCATGGATATAGGGGGTAATAGTTGGGAGTCCATAATAAACAAGAGCTGGATGAATCATCAGGCTGAAGATTACAGAGACTCTAACAGCAATAAAAACAGCCAGAAACTTAGTGTCAATCTATAGATGTCATAGGGTCTGTCACCAGACCCAGAGGAAATGGGGTGAGATAGGTCTTTAGGCAAGGACACAGAAGTAAAGAAATAATAATCTTATGACTATAACTCTTGAATACTTACAGGCACAAGATAAAATTCTAAGTGTTTTATAAGTATTGTCTCATTTAATCCTTACCTACCTCATTTACACAAATTCTACTATTCTAACAAATTTTAAAATTATTTCACATTCAGGGGGTACATGTACAAATTTGTTACAGGGATATATTGCATAATGGTGAGGATTGGGCTTCTAGTGTGCCCATTACTCAAATAGAGAACACTGTACTCAATAGGTTATTTTTCAACCTTACCCCTCTCCTCCTTCCCTCTCCTCTTTTGGAGTCGCTAGTGTCTTTTTTTTCTTTCCCAGCCTTATATCCATGTGTACTCATTGTATTATAATAACTTTTAAGATGAGAAAATTAACACACAGAAAGCATCAGTAATTTTCTCAAGGTCACAAAACTAATTCGTAGATAAAACAGGATTTGAACCCAGGGAAGTTGGCCTTTAAAAGTCATATTCTAGGCCGGGCGCGATGGCTTGCGCCTGTAATCCCAGCACTTTGGGAGGCCAAGGCAGGCGGATCACAAGGTCAAGAGATCGAGACCATCCTGGCCAACATGGTGAAACCCCGTCTCTACTAAAAATACAAAAAACTTAGCTGGGCGTGGTGGCGAGCGCCTGTAGTCCCAGCTACTCGGGAGGCTGAGGCAGGAGAATTGCTTGAACCTGGGAGGCGGAGGTTGCAGTGAGCTGAGGTCGTGCCACTGCACTCCAGCCTGGCGCCTGGTGACAGAGTAAGACTCTGTCTCAAAAAAAAAAAAAAAAAAAAAAAAAAAAAAAAAAAAAATTAGCTGGGCGTGATGGCGCATGCCTGTAGTCCCAGCTACTTGGGAGGCTGAGGCAGGAGAATTGCTTGAACCCGGGAGGCGGAGGTTGCAGTGAGCCAAGGGAGCGCCACTGCACTCCAGCCTGGCACCTGGTGGTGGAGTGAGACTCTGTCTAAAAAAAAAAAAAAAGTCATATTCTAAATTAATACTCTTTAGTGCCTCTCTTTTTAATAACAAAACAAAGACAACAACTATGCATTGAGTGTTTACTATCCACCACATTCTCTTCTATATGCTTCCCATATATTAACTTAATGAATCCTCAGTGGAACCCAACTATTACTAATCCTCAGTTTGCAAAAGAGGAAACTGTCAGAGAGATGAAGTGGACCTTACCAGGGTGATACAGCAAGAAAGCTGCCCATCTGCAGTTTACTACAGTGCACTGCCATGGAGCCATGTGATGCAAGAAGGGGCTTGGTCATGGGGAAGAAGGCCAACATCACTTTACTGGGATCAGGTTAAAACGTTAGAGAAGGACCAGCAGCAAAGCTGACATGATGGGAAGTCACTAACTCCAGCAGCTCTGAACCTTTTTGGATTCAAGACCCTTTTTTTACTCTTAAAAGTTATTCAGAATGCCAAAATGCTTTTGTTTATGTGGGTCATATCAACAGGTTCTTAATGTGTTAGAAATTGACATTGAGACACCTTGAAAATATTTGTCCGTAAACTCATAAAATCAGTTCATTTTATATTAATATACATATATTTTTTTATTAAAAAGCTATATTTTCCAAAAGGAACAAAAAACAGTAAGAAGTGTGACATTGCTTTTCCATTATATGCAGTTTTAAAAACGTCTGTCTTAAGAAAACAGCAGTTTCTCAGATCTGCTTCTGCATTCAGTCTGTTACACTGGGTTGTTTTGGTTGATGCAGATGATGCATATTCAGACACATATACAGAGGTAGTTGGAAAAGGGTTTGACAGACGTTGTGAACATTATGGATGTTGTTTTTGCACATTATAATCAGCTCAGTAAGTGGTAGTTTTTAAAAGTAGAGTTGTAAAATGGAATGTGAAATCTTACCAGTAAGCTTTTCTACTATGTTACATTAAAAACCATTGATCTATGTTACATTTTGAAAAGATCTCTTACCTATGCTGGATTTTGTAATATCATCTGGAAAATATTGGATTACTGAGTTGCTCAGACCTTCTAAATGCTGACATATTTCATTAGGCGATAGAGAAAAAAAATCACATTAATTGCTATCATTACTGGTCTCGCTAGAAATCAACTGGAAATCTGCCAATTTCATGGTAGTCGGTAAAAGCTTCCCCAAATTCTAGCTTTTTGCTTGAAAGCTCAAATTTTGTCACTGGCAACCATAATAAAATTTTATCATTTTTTCTGAGAGGCTCACTTTGTTCATTTCTTAGAGAAAAAAATCTACATTCAGATATAAAAACTGTAGTTTGTCATTTATTTTTTGAAATAAAAATGATATTCCACACAAAATGTAGTTATATTAGCTCACAATTTAAGCAATTACATGACTGCTCTTTCTTCAGATACTATCAAACTATCATACTTTGTTATGGAGAAAAATGCTTTATGAGTGTTTTCTATTTTGTCACAGAGAATATTAAAAAGACAATAAAAATGTGTATTAAAGGGTCAAGGTTTAATAATATTAATATTTTCTTCATCAAAAATATTCTACTTGAAATTGACAAATTCTTGAATGTAAATTTGGTGAGGTGATTAATTCAATGACTACTAAAGAATATTCTTGGGTCAAAACTACTTCTTCTGAATTTTTAACCACATTTATTCAATTTAAGGTTCAATTTCATGTAAAGTATTACTTTTAATTTATTTTATGCCAGAAATTCTGCTAGGTACTAAAAACACATAACAAAAATATGTGGCTATTACATGTGCTTTATACAGTAACCCTTAAATTCAGACACATGAATAATTAACTTTCATATAATGAGGTAAGTGATATGATGGTGGCATTTGCAAAGATTTTTGTACCTATAGAGGAGGAATAATTTTTTTTTTCCTGGAGTTAAGCTTGTGATATCTAAATAAACTAAAAAGGGCATATTTGATTGAAAGGTCAGCATTATATATTACAGTTGTGATAACTATAAGATATAGATTCTACTAATCAGTATCACTGTGGGAGTGACTAATGCCAGTAAACTTGGTCATGTTTTGTTTTAAAGGGATAAAATTTGCTGACATAATGACCAAACATTATTTATTAAACAAAAACACCTGATTGAGGTTAAGATATATGTGCAGTATACTAATGTATACTTCATGAAAAATAAAAGAGAACTCCAAGGTTGGACTTGAGCCCAGGTTCGATTGGAGAATGAGCCAGAACCAGGTCTAACAGCACCAGGTAAGTCAATATGCATTGTTTAAAGATTAAGATTGACTGCTTTGCTCATGAAACTTTGAAGTAATATAAATTTAAAATAACAACTACCTGTCTTCAACGAACTATCAACAAAACTGTAGTTATCCCTCCTATATCCCTTCATTTCTAATATTTGTCTTCCCAAGCATGTGGGAAATATAATGATCAGTGAGTATAAATGAGTATTACATGTTTAGTTAGTTGTGATTAAAATGTTTCTATCAATACAGTATGCCATTATATTGTTAGTCAATTCTTTTTAATTTCAGCTTAGCCATAATCAACAAGTAATTTATCTGATAAAATAAAGAAGAGGGGGAAGAGCCTGGGAAATAATATTACTAAAACCTCCATTAACTGACTGAGTGTGGTTCAGTGTGGCTAGGGCAAAGGATGATGCTTGGAAAGGAAGATCAGAAATGATGTGTGAAAGCTAAGCGTTTCAAGCCAAATTGTGAATGGACTTCTGCGCCATACCGAGGGTGGACACTTTAGCCTACAGCTAGTTGACCTAATTTAAGCAGGGGAAATAGTTATCAAATCAAGTTGGGATTGGTGGGGAAGATACTTTGGAGGCTGATTAAATAGAGGCAGGGAGATCAGTTAGTAGACAATTGAAATAATTTGGCACATAAATGAACTCTTGAAGAGTGAAACACTCTTGTACCAAAATGCATGAATATAGCCTTTCATTTGGTAGAGAGGATTATATCTGTTTTTGTGTAGTTTACTAGATTAAAATTGCAGTGTCAATGGAGAAGATTCTGGTACTAATTTGCAGCTCCCTTGCCTGACTGCTGCTTTTAAAAATCAATCTTATATGTGATTCTCTTGTACAACATTGCAGTTCATTTATAATTTTTCTGCCTTCTGGTCACATTAGAATCTGCTTGTTTTCTTCATTCCATCAATAGAAATGCAACACCCTGTTCAATGCCGTGTTCTGAAAATTGTTCTTATACTGATTTATTTTACCAGTATGACAATCCTATGAGACAGATAAAATTATTCTTCCAATTTTTAGGGGCAATAGGTAAAATTATCTCCATTTTATAGGGAAGAGAGCCAAAGCTGAGAGTGACAAAAGGACTTGCCTAGATAGTAAGTGTAGAACAGAGATGTGCATCTGGATGGTCCAGGTTTGCTACGTGCAGTCAACCTCAACACTAATCTGCCGTTGGTAGGTTAGCCACTTACACTTCGCCTGTTAGCTGTGGTTTTTCATTCTGTAGGATGAGTTGCTCAGCCCTGCTGGTCTTTCTGGTGCCTGGCCTGCCACAGGTCTATGATTTGGAAGCCAGTCTAGCTTCTGAGCAATGATCTTTGGCCTGTGACTGTATCAGCCTTCAATTTTATGTGGACCAGAACCCCAGTATTTATTTGAAGTAGTGCCTCCCTGGATGTATGCTGGGTTGGGTCTGCCCTTTCAAGTCCACTGACAACCCCTTTTCACCATAATCTCTGCCAGAATGACTGTAATAAAATAGACGAACAACAGATGTTGGCTACAATGTGGAAAACTTAGAACATTATTCATAATAATCAAAAAGTGGAAACAATGCAAATATCCATCAACTAATAATTGGATAAACTAAACAGGATGTGTTCATACAATGGGCCATTATTTAGCCTTATAAAGAATGAAATACTGATTAATGGTATAAAATGCATAAACCTGTAAAACATTTTGCTAAGTAAAGAAACCAGACACTAAAAGCCATATATTGTATGATTCTATTTATAGAAAATGAGATAGAAAGTGGATTAGAAGTTGCCAAGGGTTGAGTGTAAGAGGAAATGCAGAGTGACTGCTAAAATAGGTATGATTTTGAGGGGAGGGGCACTGAAAATGTAGTAGATTATATATTAGCAATAGTCACACAACTTTGGTTGTGTGGGAGCAATTACCAATCAGAACCAACAAGGAAAGGATCATGTGTAGAAGACTTGATATAAGCCTTGAGATAAGCTATGATTTAGCTCATCTCATGAAATCCGACTATCCTGTGAAACCTATGTAAGAGGGATCAAGTAGAATAAATACGCTAACCTCACTCTTTTTCTCTCCAATATTCTACCCTAGCTTCCCATTGACCAAAACCATCATTGACAATTAGGAAGTTATAGTTAGGGATGTTGTCTAGTTGCTGAAACAGACTGTTACAGAGCCATATAAAAAATAAAATATAATTCAAACACCATGAAATTTAATGGTATTTGGTATCTTGAACATTTCCTTTGATCCCATTTCTTCAGATAAACTCAACCAATCGTCAACCAGAAAAATGTTTAAATTTACCTATAGCTTGGAAGTTCCCTACTTTGAGTTGTCCCACCTTTCTGAACAAAACCAATACATTTCTTAAATGTATTTGATTGATGTCTCATGCTTCCCTAAAATATATAAAACCAAGCTATAAAATATATAAAACCCAACCACTTTGGACATGTGTTCTTTGGACCTCCTGAGGGCTGTGTCACAGACCATAGTGACTCATGTTTGGCTCAGATAAATATTTTCAAATATTTTACAGAGTTTGACTCTTTTTGTTGACACCAGTGACAAATAAACATTATTTCACATGCCTGTCAGCCATTTGTCTATTTTCTTTGGAGAACTATTTATGAAAATCCTTTGCCTATTTATAGCATGCAGATTTTATTGTTGAATTGTGATTACTTTTTATATATTCTGGATGCTAGACCCTTATCAGATATATGACTTGCAAATTTGAGTTGTATTTTCATTTTCTTGATAGTGTTCTTAGAAGCGTGAAATTTTAAATTTTTATTAAGTTTAACTTAACTATTTTTTCTTGTGTTGCTTGTGCTTTTGTTGCCATATCTAAGAAATCATTACCTAGTCCAAGGTAACAAAGATTTACATGTTTTCTATTATGAATTCTATAGTTTTACTTTTTACATTTGGGCCTTTAATTCATTTTGAATTTAATTTTGTATATGGTGTGAGGTTGGGGATACAACCTTGTTTTACACGTGGATTTCCAGCTGTCCCAGAACAATTTGTTGAGAAGGCTATTCTTTTTCCTTGGAATTATCATGGCACACTTGTCAAAATCAATCAACCATAAATATATAATTATAGTATGTTCTAAAACGATGAACCTTTACATCACTATAAAACATCTTTCTTTTTCTCTAGCAACAAATGTTGTCTCAAAGTCAATTCTTTGCTGATATTAGTATAACCACTTGGTTTTCTTTTGATTACTGTTCACAGGGTGTATATTTAGCCATCACTTTATTTTTAACCTATTTTTGTCTTTTAATATAAATCATATCTCTTACACACAGTATACAGTTGGATCTCTTTAACTTTCTGCCATTCTATCTTTTAATTGAAAATCTAATATGTTTACATTTAAGGTGATTAGTAATTAGATAAGATTTTGCCATTTTGCTATTAATTTTCTGTATATCTTATCATTCCAGTATTCCTCTACTCCTCCTTTTTATGTGTTAAATAGATATTTTCTTCTGTATCACTTATATTCTCTTGTCATTTCTTTTACTGAGCTTTTTTGAGTTCTTTTCTTTGCTATTGTGGTAGGTATTACAATTTACTTTTTAACTTAAAGCAATTTTTTTCTGATTAATAATAATTTAATTTCAACTGAACACAAAATCTTTACTACTGCTTATTTCCATTCTCCCCCCTGTGTGGATGGATATTGGGGCATGCCTTCAACGCTCTTTTAGGCAGTTTTACGACACTGCCTCAACCTTCCTGATTCTTGGAAATATGTTAGAGTTTTTCGAAGCTCCCTACGGACACTTCATTACCTAGATTTTCCCTTTAAGCATTTCCTTAAATAACAACTGCTTGCCCCAGTTGTTATTTACTACTCATTCAGCAGAGATGTTCAGTAATTGCATCTGAGTGCTTTCAATAACTTCTCAGGAAAAGACTATTTGCATTGGGCAAGCTCTGAGTCAGGTCAAACAAAGAGTTTTGCATATTAGGTCTTCTAGGAAACTACCAGACGGATCAAATAATGACAATTCTTTTTTTTTTTTTTAATTGCATTTAAGGTTTGGGAGTACATGTGAAGAACATGCAAGATTGTTACATAGGTACACACATGGCAGTGTGACTTGCTGCCTTCCTCCCCATCACCTATATCTGGTATTTCTCCCCATGCTATCCCTCCCCAACTCCCCACCCCCCGCTGTCCCTCCCCCTTTTTCCCCCAAATGACCCCAGTGTGAGATACTCCCCTCCCTGTGTCCATGTGATCTCATTGTTCAACACCCGCCTATGAGTGAGAATATGTGGTGTTTGATTTTCTGTTCTTGTGTCAGTTTGCTGAGAATGATAGTTTCCAGGTTCATCCATGTCCCTACAAAGGATGCGAACTCATCGTTTTTGACCGCTGCATAATATTCCATGGTGTATATGTGCCACATTTTCCTGGTCCAGTCTATCATCGATGGGCATTTGGGTTGGTTCCAGGTCTTTGCTATTGTAAACTGTGCTGCAATGAACATTCGTGTGCATGTGTCCTTATAGTAGAATGATTTATAATTCTTTGGATATGTACCCAGTAATGGGATTGCTGGGTCAAATGGAATTTCTATTTCTAGGTCCTTGAGGAATCGCCACACTGTTTTCCACAATGGTTGAACTAATTTACACTCCCACCAACAGTGTAAGAGTGTTCCTATTTCTCCACATCCTCTCCAGCATCTGTTGTCTCCAGATTTTTTAATGATCGCCATTCTAACTGGCGTGAGGTG
>PVKV010021274.1:0-37923 GCA_004027835.1 Alouatta palliata | reverse complement strand
TCAAGAGATCGAGACCATCCTGGTCAACATGGTGAAACCCCATCTCTACTAAAAATACAAAAATTAGCTGGGCATGGTGGCACGTGCCTGTAGTCCCAGCTACTCGGGAGGCTGAGGCAGGAGAATTGCTTGAACCCAGGAGGCGGAGGTTGCGGTGAGCCAAGATCGTGCCATTGCACTCCAGCCTGGGTAACAAGAGTGAAACTCCGTCTCACAAAAAAAAAAAAAAAAGATCCCAAATCAATCACCTTAAGAATGATTCCAAATCAATAACCTTAAGAAACTAGAAAAAGAAGTGCAAACTAAACCCAAAGACAGAAGAAGAAAGGAAGTAATAAAGACAATAGCATAAATGAATAAAGTAACGAACAGAGAAATAACAGTGGAAATCAACAAAACCAAAAGTTTGTTTTTCAAGTGAATCAACAAAACTGACAAATCTTTAGTTAGATTGACCAAGGAAAAAAGAAGATATAAATTACTAAAATTAGGAATAAAAGAGAAGGCATCACTGGCAACCTTAAAGAAAAAAATTATAAACAAATGCTACAAACAATTGTATACTATTGTTATAGACTGAACTGTCTCCTTGAAATTCATATACTGAAGTCCCAATTCCCAAAACCTTAGAATGTGACTGTATTTAGACAAAGGATCTTTAAGAAGGGAATTATGATGAAATGAGGTCATAGGGTGAGGGCTTAATCTGATATGACTGGTGTCCTTATAAGAAGAAGAGACATCCAGAATGTGCCCATACACAGAGGAAAGGCCACATGAGGACACAGCAAGAAGATGGTCATCTGCAAGTCAAGAAGAAAGGCCTCAGGAGAAACCAATCCTGCCAGCATCTTAATCTTGGACTTCCAGTGTCCAGGACTGTGTGAAAATAAATTGCTGTTGTTTAAACCACCCAGTGTGTAGTATTTTGTTAAGGCAGCCCTCACAAACTAATACAGCCATCAAATTAGACAAATCTAATTAGATAATTAGAGTTGGAATTGACAAATTCTTAGGACAGAAATGATCAAAATTGACTCAAGGAGAGAGAAAAAATCTGAATAGACCTATAACAAGAGACTAAATTAGTTAAAAACAAAACCAAAAATAAATCTCACAATTATTCACAAAGAAAAGCCTAGTTCACAAGTCTTCCTTAGTGAATCCTATCAACATTTAAAGATTAATATTTACATACAGCCACTATGAATGTGGATTTGACCCAATAACTTCTGCCTGCCTCCTCTTTCTCAAATTCTTTCAAAAGGTAGAAAATGAAGGAACATTTCCCAACTCAACTTCTTTTTTTTTTTTTTTAAGACGGGGGTTTCCCCATGTTGGTCAGGCTGGTCTTGAACTCCCGACCTCAGGTGATCCGCCCGCCTTGGCCTCCAAAGTGCTTGCATTACAGGCGTGAGCCACCAGGCCGGGCCCAACTCAACATCTTAAGGCCAATATTACCTAGACAAAGACATCAAAAGGCTGGGTGCCATGGTTGGCACCTATAATCCCAGCTACTCTGGAGGCTGAAGTGGGAGGACTGCTTGAGCTAGGAAGTTTGAGGCTACAGTGAGCTATGATTGCACCACTGCACTCCAGCCTGAGTGACAGAACAAGACCCTGTCTCAAAAAGAAAGGGAATAAAGGAAAAGAAGAAAGGATGAAAAGAAGAAACAAAAGGAAGAGAAAGAAGGAAGGAAGGAAGAAAGGGAGGGAGAGAGAAAAGCTAGCTACAGAGAATAGTTTATAAAACACATGCATGTGTACATAAAAATGCAGTGGTACACGCCTGGAAATTCCCAGCACTTTGGAGGCCAAGGCGGGTGGATCACCTGAGGTCAATAGTTTGTGATCCGCCTAACATGGTGAAACCCTGTCTCTACTAAATACAAAAAAAGTAGTCGGGTGTGGTAGCACATGCGTATAATCCAAGCTACTTGAGAGGCTGAGACAGGAAAATTGCTTGTACCTAGGAGGCAGAGGTTGCATGAGCTGAGATTGTGCCATCGTATTCATGCATGGGCAACAAAAGCAAAACTCTGTCTTGGGGTGGCATAGGGGAATGCTCAACAAAATACTAGCAAATACAGTCTGGCAGCATATAAAAAGGATTATAGGTTGGACCCAGTGGCTATGCTTGTAATCCCAGCACTTTGGGAGGCTGAGGTGGATCACCTGAGGTCAGGAGTTTGAGGCCAGCCTGGCCAACATGGTGAAACCCCATCTCTACTAAAAATACAAAAATTAGCTGGGCATGGTGGCAGGCATTTGTAATTTCAGCAACTTGGGAGGCTGAGGCAGAAGAATTGCTGGAACCTGGGAGGTGGAAGTTGCAGTGAGCTGAGATCATGCCACTGCACTCCAGCCAGGGTGACAACACTGAGACTCTGTCACAAAACAAAACAAAACAAAACAGGATTATATGCTATGACTAATTGAGATTTATAGCTGAAATGCAAGGTTGGTTTAACACACAAAAATCTACAAGATGTTATTCTATACACCCTATTAACAGAATAAAGGACAAAAACCACATGATCATCTCAAGGGACAAAGGTAAAGCATTTGACAAAATCCAACAATCTTTCACAATTAAAACCACTCAGTAAACTAGAAACAGAAGAGACCTTCTTCTATTTGATAAAAAGCATCTACAAAAAACCCACTACTTTCAGTTTCAACACAAGAGGACAAAAGAAAAAAAAAAAAAAAGACAAAAACCCAAAATAATAACAACCAAAAAAAAAAAAAAAAACCAACTGCTACCATCTGAGTGAGTGGTAAAGATCAAATTATGATCTGGACCAAGATAAGAATGTCCACTCTTGCCACTTCTATTTAACATGTACAAGAAGTTCTATCTAAGGTAATTAGGAAGGAAAATAAAATGTGTACAGGTTGGAAGGAAGAAATAAAACCACAAATATTTGCAGATGATAGGATCCAGTATATAGGAAATCCTAAGGAAGTCACTTCAAAACTACTAGAGCTAATAAATGTCCCAGGCTCCAGGACAGAAGAGCAGTATTCAAAAATCAATTGTATTCCTATGTAATTGCAATAACCCCAAAATATACTTAAGGAAAAGCTTTCATTTTATAACAGCATCAGAAATAATAAGTACTTAGAAATAAATAGAACAAAAGAAGTTCAAAATTTACACTCTGAAAACTACAAATCATTGTTGGCTTTTTTGTATTTTTTGTTTTCGAGGCAGGGTCTCACTCTACTGCCCAAGCTGGAGAGCAGTGGCATGACCATGGCTCACAACAACCTCGACTTGCACCTCAGCCTCCCAAGTAACTAGGATGACAAGCACATGCCATCATGCCCAGCTAATTTTTTTATTTCTTGTAGCGATGGGGGTTTTGCCATGTTGCCCAGGCTGCTCTTGAACTCCTGAGCTCAAGTTATCAGTCTGCCTCAGCCTCCTAAAATTCTGGGATTACAGGTATGAGCCACAACATCTAGCCACAAAAGATTGCCGAAAGAAACTAAAGAAGACCTAAACAAATGGAGAAACACCCATGCTCACAAATCAGAAAGGTTAATATTAAGATGGCAATACTACTCAAACTATTGTAAAGATCCAGAGTAATTCCATCAAAATTCCAGCTGGCTTCTTCACAGAAATTGACAAGTTAATCCTAAAATTCAAATAAAAATGCAAGGAACCCAGAATAACCAAAAACAATCTTGAAAACGAAAAGCAAAGCTGGAGGACTTACACATCCCCATTTCAGAACTTCATACAAAGCTACCATAATTATGCAGTGTGGTGTTGGCAAAAGGACAGACACACAGATCAAGGAAACAACGCGGAGAGTCCAGAGATAAACCCTTACATTTTATGGGCAAATGAAATTTGACAAGAGTGCCAAGAAAATTCAATGGGTTAAAAAAAATTAGTCATCTTAACAAATGGTTTTGTGACAACTGGATATCCACAGGCAAAAGAATGAAGTTCAATCTCTTCCTCATATCACATACAAGAATTAACCTAAAATGGATTATACATCTAAATGTAATAGCTAATAGTTACAACACTCTTAGAAGAAAACACAGGAGTAATTTTTATGACCATGGATTAGGCAATGGTTTCTTAGCTGTTACACTGAAAACACAAACAACAACAACAAAAATAGATAAATTAGTCTTCATCAAGATAAATAAACTTTATACTTCAAAGGACACCATCAAGAAAATAAGACAACCCACAGAATGGGAGAAAATCTTTGAAAATCATATATCTGATAAAGAACTTGTATCCCAAATATGCATTTTTTAAAAATCTCTTAAAAATCAATAATAGACAACCCAACTGAAAAACTGAAAATTGATTTGTATCAACTTACCTATTGAAAAATTAAAAATTGATTTGTATCCTATTTTTATCCATACAATAGAATATTATTCAGCAGTAAAAAGAAATGAAGTACTGATACATACTGCAATATGGATGAACCTTGAAAACATTATGCCAGATGAAAGAAGCTAGTCACAAAAGCCCATGTGTAAAAATTATATAAAATGCCCAGAACAGATAGATACAAAGAAACAGAAAACAGATTTGTGGTTGCCAGGGGCTGAGAAGAGAGATGAAACAGGGAATGACTGTTAACAGATATGAGTTTTTTTTTTTTATGAGTTTTTTTTCTTAGAGTGATGAAAATGTTCTGAAATTTATTGCATAATTCTGTGAATATAATACCTAACAACACTGAATTGTACCTTTTTAAATTGAATTACATACTTTTAATTTTATGTATGTAATTTTATTTTAGTTCAAGACAAAAATAAAAGTATGTCACTTTATGTTATTTTATTTTATCATGCATTTCACCCATTAAAAGTATGTAATTTTATTTTAGTTCAAGACAAAAATAAAAGTATGTCACTTTATTTTATTTTATTTGAGACAGAGTCCCACTCTGTCACCCAGGCTGGAGTGCAGTGGCACAATCTTGGCTCACTGTAACCTCCACCTCCTGGGTTCAAGTGATTCTCGTGCCTCAGCCTCCCAAGTAGCTGGGATTACAGGCATGCACCATCCATGTCCACCTAATTTTTATATTTTTAGTAGAGACAGGGTTTCACCACGTTGGCCAGGCTGGTCTCAATCTCCTGGCCTCAAGTGATTTGCCCGATTCAGCCTCCCAAAGTGCTGGGATTACAGGCATGAGCCACTGAGCCTGGCCAAAGCTGTTACTTTAATACTACTATGTATAACTAATATCACAAATAATTACACTATGCACCACTGTCAACAGAGGCCAATAAGATAAAAAAGATTGTAGTAAGAAGACACTTTGTTGCCCTGCATCACATCCCTTTGGTCTACCTTTGATTTCAGCAGGGAGTCTAGTGGACAGTTCTACATGATCTCAGACTCCTGCGGACAGCATCCTACCTCAAGCTCACATCCAGCTTCTTTTTTTTTATTTTTTATTTATTTATTTATTTTTTTAAGACAGGGTTTCACCATGTAGTCAGGCTGGTCTTGAACTCCCAACCTCAGGTGATCCGCCCGCCTTGGCCTCCAAAGTGCTTGGATTACAGGCGTGAGCCACCACGCCCGGCCACATCCAGCTTCTTTTGGCTATTTGTCTAGGGCCTTCTCCAAGGCCACAAAGCTCACTCAGCCCTGTGTATGGTCCAAAAGTACAAGAAAATATAATGCTTGTAGGGCAATCCTAAATTAATAAGAGACATGAGAATAAATGTCCCAGCCTCTCCAGCCCCCCATTCCCTTTTTTTTTTTGAGATGGTGTCTCACTCTGTTATCCATCCTGGAGCTCAGTGGTGTGATCATGGTTCACTGCAGCCTCGATCTCCTTGGCTCAAGCAATCCTACCTCAGCCTCACATGTAGGTGGGAACAAAAGCGTGGGCTACCACACCTAGCTAATTTAGTTTTATTTTTTGCAGAGAGGAGGTCTCCCTATGTTGCCCAGGCTGGTCTCAAACTCCTGGGCTCAAGTGATCCTCCTGCCTTGGCCTCCTAAAGTGCTGGGATTACAGGCATGAGCAACTGTGCCCAGCCTGAGCCTCTCCTTCTTCAGAAGGATAATTCTTTCAGGAATTCTCATGCTTCTTGGAGGATCTAGTGGACTCAGGCCTTTCTGTTTTATGGCAATTATGTACAAAAGACATCCTTATGTTGGCTTCCTCCTGCTTCCAAGAATCATTTCTCCAAAAATAACCTGCACCCAAGTCCTTCCCTTAAGCTCTGATTCTAGCAGAACCCCAGCTATAATAACCAACAACTTGATAATTAAAGAGTAAAGGCTATGAACTTAGAGTTTATAGGGAAAAAAATGCAAATAGCTTTTAAACAAATGCAACAATGTCCAATGTCAATAGGGGAAATGCAAATTTAAAAAACACACATTTGGTTGGGCACGGTGGCTCATGCCTATAATCCCAGCACTTTGGGAGGTCCAGGCAGGCAGATCACGAGGTCAGGAGTTCCTGACCAGCCTGACCAACGTGGTGAAATCCTATCTCTACTAAAAATACAAAAATTAGCCAGGTGTGGTGGCACACACCTGTAATCTCAGCTACTCAGAAGGCTGAGGCAGGAGAATTGCTTGAATCCGGGAGGCAGAGGTTACAGTAAGCCAAGATTGCACCACTGCACTCCAGCCTAGGCAACAGAGAGAGACTGTGTCTCAAAAAAAAAAAAGAAAGAAAGAATACCAAATAGGCCGGGTGTGGTGGCTCACACCTGTAACCCCAGCAGTTTGAAAGGCCGAGGCGGGCAGATCATCTGAGGTCAGGAGTTCGAGACCAGCCTGAGCCACATGGAGAAACCCTGTCTCTACTAAAAATACAAAAAATTAGCTGGGCATGGTGGCACATGCCTGTAATCACAGCTACTCAGGAGGCTGAGGCAGGAGAATCACTTGAACCCAGGCGGCAGAAGTTGCAGTGAGCCGAGATCACACCATTGCACTCCAGCCTGGGCAACAAGAGTGAAACTTCGTCTCAAACAAACATACAAAAAAACCACAGATTTTATTTTTTACCCATCAGATTCAAAAAAAGGAAAAGTTCAATAAACAAACTCAATTAGTGAGCCTCTGTGGAAATATTTGTACAACCTGTTAGGAGAGTAATTTGATAGCATATATAGAAATTACAAATAAGGCTGGCACAGTGGCTCACACCTGTAATCCCAGCACTTTGGGAGGCCAAGGTGGGTGGATCATGAGGTCAGGAGTTCGAGACCAGCCTGGCCAAAATGGTGAAACCCCGTCTCTACCAAAAATACAAAACAATTAGCTAGATGTAGTGGCACATGCCTATAATCCCAGATACTCAGGAGGCCGAGGCAGGAGAATCACTGAACCCAGAAGGCAGAAGTTGCAGTGAGCTGAGATCAGGCCACTGCACTCTAGCCTGGGCAGCAGAGTAAGACTTCATTTCAGGGGGTGGGGGAGGGAAGAAATTACAAATGAGTATATGCTTGATCCAGCAATTCCTGGACATTTATATGTGAGAAATGATATAAATTGAGGTCATTCATTGCTACATTGTTTCAAAACAACATAAATACTTATCAATAGGAAGCAGGTTAAATAAATTATGGCATATCCAGATAGTATTTGGCAGTAAAAAATTAATGAGGATGTTCTCTATTGATTTGGAAAGATCTTTAAGACGCAGCAATATGAAAAAGTGAGGTGTAGATTCATGCTACAAAATTTTGCCTTTGGAGTAAGAAAGTTGTAAAAATAAGAATTTGTATTTGTGCTTGCTTAAATAAAGAAAATCTAGAAAATATATAAGAAAAAGAATTCAGTGGTTACCTGTCTGGAAGGAGGCTGTAGAAATAAGGTGAGATGAAAGAGAAACTTCTTACTGTGTGTATATATATATATATATATATATATATATATATATATGAATATATTATATATGTATGTATATACACATAGACATTTTTGAAATATGTAAATGTTTCAGAACAGTTTTGATATTTGGGAGCAGCCCCAAATATCCAAAATGTGATCCCCTGTCACCTTGCTCAGACACGAATTTGAACTATGGGTTGTGAGGCTACTGTGCAGAGCCCGGTGCTTAGTCAGTCAGCAGCTGATCTCACCAGGCCTCACTCTCTACTAGTGATTTCATATTCATTTAAAGAAGAAACTTGTAAGCACTGGAGGATTCACAAACTTGGAAAGTTCCTTAAGCAAGTCACAGCCTCTGCTCTCTATGTTGTGGTAGTTTGTAACTTCTTGTTTCTCCCACTAGGTTACAGTAAGCCCTTGAGGGCATTCCCAGCTCCTGGTACAATGACTGTCACAATGCGGCTAAAGAAATAAAATTGAAAAAATACCAAAATAATCTCCTTACCCTCTTTATACAATAGTTCAATTACTTTCTCTTAGCCCAAAATCACCAGGGGGAAACAATCTTCCAAAACATAGGAAGCCAATTATATAGCCACTAGAGAGACTGAATCTTGATTTTGCCACTCACTACCAATAATTTCACCAATATTAACCCTCCCCATAGTCTGTTTCATGATCTGCAAAGTGGCACTAAAACCTCACAGTAGCAATGAACATGTTTAGCACAGAACCTAGAACACAGTAGATATTCAGTAAATGTTTTGCTAAATCTTGTTAAAGGTTTTCCATATGCCCAAGAGCTTAAGTCTTTACGAACTCTCTTTTTGCCCTTGATGCCTGTACAAAACGTAGACTATAATTTGCTTCTTTCCTGGGTTAACTACAACAACATTAACATGCAATTAATGTCCTAATGTAGACACCATATTTCTATTATTGCACTCTGAGCCTGCATTAGTTATGTCAGCCATGTTTTACGTTTGATTCAGTTAAATTAGCATTTAATTAAAATATAACATATTTCCCCTCTAAAACTCATGTTAAATCAGATATCTTCCTAATCCATTCTTATGCTGTTTTTGCTTTTTGTTTTTTGTTTTTGAGATGGAGTGTTGCTCTGTCACTAGGCTGGAGTGGTGACCACCATGCCTGGATAATTTTTTTGTATTTTTAGTAGAGATGGGGTTTTACGATGTTGGCCAGGCTGGACTTGAACTCCTGATGTCAGGTGATCCACCCACTTTGGCATCCCAAAGTGCTGGGATCACAGATGTGAGCCACCATGCCTGACCCAAAATACTAAAATTTTACTAAGAAATTTTTATTTATTTTATAAGAGATACTGGTTTAAATTTTTCTTCTCTTGTGATATTTTTTATTTTATTATCGAGATAATGCTGGTCTCATAGAATGAATTAGGGAGTAATCCATTTCCTTCCATTTTGGGGGAAGACTTTGAATAGAATTGATATTATCACTTCTGGCTGGGTGTGGTGGCTCACGTCTGTAATCCCAGCACTCTGGGAGGCTGAGACAGTCAGATCACTTGCAGTCAGGAGTTCAAGACAAGTTTGGCCAACATGGTGAAACCCTGTCTCTACTAGAAATACAAAAAAATTAGCCAGGCACAGTGGTGCACACCTGTAACCCCAGCTGCTTGGAAGGCTGAGGCATCAGAATCACTTGAACCTAGGAGGCAGAGGTTACAATGAGCTAATCCTACCAGTGCACTCTAGCCTGGGTAACAAAGTGAGACTGTCTCAAAAACAAACAAAGATAATATCATTTCCTTAAATGTTTGGTTGAATTTATCAGTGGAGCTATCTGGGCATGGAGTTTTTTTTGAGGAAAGATTTTAACTATATTTTCAGTGTATTTCATAGATATGGGGCTATACAGATATCTGTTTCTTCTTGTGTAAGCCTTTATATTTTGTGTCTTTCAAGGAATTTATCTCATCAAATTTGTCATAAAATGGTTCCTAACACTCCTTTATTAGTCCTTTAATATCAATTGAATCTATGTTGATGCCATCATCTCATTTATTTCCAATAGTGGTAATTTGTATCTTCTGGGTTTTTTTTCCTTTTTTTTTTTTTTTTTTTTTTTTTTTTTTTTTTTTTTTTTGTGTTTTTTTTTTTTTTTTTTTTTTTTTTTTTTGAGACGGAGTCTCACTCTGTTGCCCGGGCTAGAGTACAATGGCTCAATCTCACCTCACTGCAACCTCTGCTTCCTGGGTTCAGGCAATTCTCCTGCCTTAGCCTCCCAAGTAGCTGGGATTACAGATGCACACCACCACATCTGGCTAATTTTTTACATTTTTAGTAGAGATGGGGTTTCACTATGTTGGCTAGACTGGTCTCAAACTCCTGACCTCATGATCCGCCCACCTCGGCCTCCCAAAGTGCTGGGATTACAGGCATGAGCTACCACGCCCAGCCTTTTTCCTACATTCCTTTTTTTTTTTTGAGACAGACTCTTGCTCTGTCGCCAGGCATCAGGCTGGAATACAGTGGCGTGATCTTGGCTCACTGCAGCCTCCACCTTCTGGGTTCAAGCAATTCTCCTGCCTCAGCCTCCTGAGTAGCTGGGACTACAGGTGCATGCCACCACCACGCTCAGCTAATTTTTGTATTTTTAGTAGAGATGGGGTTTCACCACGTTGGCCTGGATGGTCTTGATCTCTTGACCTCATGATCCGCCCGCCTTGGCCTCCCAGAGTGCTGGGATTACAGGCGTGAGCCACCGCCCTGGCCCCTAGTTTCTTAAGGTAGCTGAGTTCATTTATTTGAGACCTTTCTTTTTGTCTAATATAGGTTTTAGTGCTATAAATGTCCCTCTAAATACTGCTTTAGTGGCACCCCACAAATTCTGATGTTTTCATTTTCATTCAATTCAAAACATTGCTATTTTCCTTTTAATTTCTTTTGATCTATGAATTACTTAGAAGCATATGATTTGGTTTCCAAATATTCAGAGATTTTTTTTTCCCCAGAGATTTCTGTTGCTGATTTACAATTTAATTTCATTTTGGGTAAAGAATATACTTTGTATGATTTGAATCCTTTAAAATGTATTAAGATTTGTTTCATGGCCCATAAGTATGATGTCATGTTTATTTCTGTATATAACACGTCTTTTTTCTCTGGCTTGGTAAATATTCCACATGAACTTGAGGAGAATTTGTATACTGCTGTTGGGGGGAAGAGTGTTCTAAAAAAGTCAATTAGATCAAGTTGGTTGACCAAATTGGTTCAAATATTCTATATCCTTACTGATTTTCTATCTACTTGTTTGATCAATTACTGAGACAAGAGTATTGAAATAGCTGGCTATAAGAGTGAATTTATTTATTTCTCAAAATAATTCTATCAGTTTTTGCTTAATGTATTTTGAAGCTCTGTTATTAGGTACATAAATGTTTAGGATTGTTTAATTATGTGACCCCTTTGTCAATTTGAAATAATCTCTTTAACTTCTGGTAATATCCTTTGTTCTGAAAATACTTTGTCTGATACTAATATAAGCACTCAAGCTTCCTTTTGACCCATGTTAGCACTTTATATGCTACTTGGAGGCTGAGGCATGGGCCTGTAGTCACAGCTATTTGGGAAGATGAGGTATGGGAATCACTTGAATCCAGGAGGTGGAGTTTGCAATGAGCTGAAATTACACCACTGCACTCCAGCCTGGGCAACAGAGTGAGACTCTGTCTTAAAAATAAAACAATTAAAAAAAACAATAAAAAATTAAAATTAAAACACCCAATATAGTATAACAATTATTTGCATAACATTTACATTGTATTCATTATTAAAAGTAATCTAGAGAAGATTTAAAGTATATGGGAGGATGTGCATAGGTGACATGCAGATACTATGCCATTTTATATAAGGGACTTGAACTTCTGCAAATTTTGTATCTGCAGGGGTTCCAAAATTAAGCCCTTGTGGATGCTGAGAAATCACTGTATATCCTCATATGCCACTGTAAAACCTCAAGTGATGCTGCAAAACTTCATGTATAAGAGCTTTAGAATAATGAACTTCCATATTTCCGCTCCTGACCTTCAGATTACTGTCATACAATTTACTTTTATATGTATTATAAACCCAAAATGTATTATTATACTGGTATAACAATCAATTCTCTTCTAACTAGATTTAAATTTCAACATTATATACATTTATCTATGCAGTTACTATTTTTCTTTTCCTGCAGCTTTCCAGGTGCAATGTGCAGTTACTATTTTCAGTGGTTTTCAATGCCTTGTAAAGATTCAGATTTTCATCTGCTATCATGTCTATCTATCTGAATGACTTCCTTTAGCATTTCTTATAGTGTGAGTCTGCCAGTTGTGAACTATTCCATATTTTGTATGTCTGGAAGTGTCTTTATTTCACCTTCATTTTTGAAAGATTTTTTGTTTTCTTACTCTGTTACCCAGGACACAATTTTGGCTCACTGCAACCTCTATCTCCTGGGTTAAAGTGATTATCGTACTTCAGCTTCCCAAACAGCTGTGACCACAGGCCTATGCCTGGCTTATTTTTTTGTATTTTTAGTAGAAATGGAGTCTCACCATGTTGGCCAGGCTGGTCTCAAACTCCTGACCTTAAGTGATCCACCCACCTTGGCCTCCCAAAGTGCTAGGTTAACAGGCATGAGCCACCGCACCCACTGAAAGATATTTTTATTGGGTATAGAATTCTAGGTTAACTTTAAAGATGTTGCTCTACTCTATTCTCATTTATATTGTTTCCCATGAGAAATCTGATGTCAGGTTTATTTTTGTTCCCCTGTACATGTCTTTTCTCTCTGGCTGCTTTTAAGATTTTCTCTTTATTGTTGCTTTCCAGCAATTTTATTTATTTATTATTTATTTTGAGACAGAGTCTTGCTGTGTTGCCCAGGCTGGTGTGCAGTGGTGCAATCTCAGCTCACTGCAACCTCTGCCTCCCAGTGATTTCTCCTGCCTCAGTCACCCAAGTAGCTGGAATTACAGGTGCCCGCCACCATGTGTGGCTAATTTTTTTGCTTTTTGTAGAGATGGGGTTGCACCATGTTGGCCAGGCTAGTCTCGAACTCCTGACCTCAAGTGATCCCCCATCTCAGCCTCCCAAAGCTCTAGGATTACAGGCATGAGCTACTGCGCCCAGCATTGAGCAATTTATAATGATATGCTTTGGTGTAGTTTTCTTTATGTTTCTTATGCTTGAGGGTCACTGAATATCTTGGATCTGTGGTTTATAACCTTCACCAAGTTTGGGAACTTTTTGGGCATTATTTCTTCAAATACATATTTTGTCTCTCATACCTTCAGACCCTCCAATTACTAGTATATTACGCTGCTTGTAGTTGTCCCACAGCTCACTGACGTCCATTTCCTTTTTTTGTTGTTGTTGTTTCTGAGTTTAGTAGCAGGTAGTTTCTATTACTGTGCTTTCACTATTCTTTTCTTTTTCTCTTGTTACTCCCGATCTAGTGTACTTTTCATCTCAGACACTGAAGTTTGAGTCTTTGTTGTATCTGCCATGTCTACCAACTTTTTGAAGATATGAAATATAGTTATCATTTTGATGTCCCTCTCTGTTGACTCTAACATTTGTCAGTTCTGCATTGGTTTTGATTGATTAATCTCCTTGGTATTAGTTGTATTTTCCTGCCTCTTTGCACCCTAGTAATCTTTTTTTTTTTTTTTTTTTTTTGAGATGGAGTCTTGCTTTGTCACCCAGGCTGGAGTGCAGTGGCACGTTCTCGGCTCACTGCAACCTCCACCTCCCGGGTTCAAGGGATTCTCCTGCCTCAGCCTCCTGAGAAGCTGGGATTACAGGCACACACCACCACGCCCAGCTCATTTTTGCATTTTTAGTAGATAAGGGTTTCACCATGTTGGTCAGATTGGTCTTGAACTCCTGATCTTGTGATCTGCCCAGCTCGGCCTCCAAAAGTGCTGGGATTACAGGTGTGAACCACCGTGCCTGGCCACACCCTGGTAATCTTTCATTGGATGTTATGCATTGTTAATTTTATCTTGTTGCGTGCTGAGTATTTTTATATTCCTATAAATATCCTGGATCTTTGTTTTGGTATAAATTATTTGGAAACAATTCGATCTTTTGGGGTCTTGCTTTCATGATATTTTAAGCAGGAGTGGAGCAGTGCTCAGTCTAGGGCTAAGTATTGTCTGTTACTGAGACAAGACCTTCCTAAGTACTCTATCTTATGCCTGATGTATTATGTTTTTTCCATTTGGCTGGTGGCTGGTGGGAATAGTCACTTTTCTTGGCCCTGTGTAAATGCTGGGCAGTTTCTTGTAATCCTTTTGGATGGTTCTTTCTTTCTTTCTTTTCTTTCTTTTTTTCTCTTTCTTTCTTTCTTTCTTCTTTCCTTCTTTCCTTCTTTCTTTCTTTCTTTCCTTTCCTTTTCCTTCTCCTTCCTTCTTGTTCTCCCTCCCCTCTCTCCCTTCCTTCCTACTTTCTTTTCTTCATTTCCTCCCTCCCTCCCTTCCTTCCTTTGGGACAGAGTTTCATTCTGTTGCCCAGTCTGGAGTGCAGTGGTTCAGTCATAGCTCACTGCAGCCTCAAGCGTTCCCACTGCTTCAAACTCCAGAGTAGCCAGTGCTATAGGCACATGCCACCATGCTCAACTAATTTCTTTATTTTTTGTAGAGACATGGTCTCTCATCAGGTTGCCCAGGCTGGTCTCAAACTCCTGAGCTCAAGCAATCCTCTCACCTCAGCCTTGTAAAATGCTGGGATTATAGGTGTGAGCCACCACATTTGGCTTGAACGGTACTTTTTAAAAATCAGCTTTTCTGTTTTCACATTGCTGATAAAGAAAAATAAAAAATAAAAATAAATAATAATAAAAATCAGCTTTGAGTGGTTTCTTCACATGCAGGCACCAGTAATACTATGTTGAATATTTGAGGTACCCTCTACACATCTTTGGGTTTCTCTCTTCTTTGTGCAGCTCTCTTCCCTCTGGTACTTGGTCTTATGAACTCTAGCAAAAGGTACACTAAGGTTACTTCTCCTTTTTGGTTAATATAAAGGTCTCCCCCCTCAGTTCCTTCTACTTGACTTAAGGAGTCTGCTGGGTTCTACCACTTTCCTCTCCTTATATCATGGTCTAGAAATTGTGAGGACAGCAAGCTTGGACAATCATAAGACATATTGTTTCCCATCTCTCAGGGACCACTATTCTTTGTTGCCTGATATACAGTGTATTTAACATCTTTTAAAATGTATTTTTGTCTGTATTTTGTTGTTGTAGTTGTTTCGGGGAGGGGGAGGGCAAATCCAGTCTCTTTTCTCCATTTGGGTCAGGAGTGAATGTTGAGCTGATCTGCTACTGATTTTATAACCATGGTATATTCTCTCTCTGTTTTCCTGTTCCTACTGCCCTGATTCTGCTCTTGAAGTCTAACATACATGAGGATTTTACAGAACTCTGGGTAGAGCTCAATACCATCTTTGTATCCTCATCTCCTAGTACCCAGTAATTGCCCAATATAATTGTTCAGTAGTGAGCAGAGAGAGAGTTCAAATTCTAGTTATGTTATCATCTAGCTATATCTTGAACTTGTCTACATTAGGTATTGGCCTTTATTTCTACACATGCAAAGAGCTGACGAGAGATCAGTAAAAAGCAGACATTTTCTACTAATCTATACATTTGAATTAATTTTGAGAATTTTTATATGTTTATGAAAATTATAAAAATTCAGAAATAGAAACAAACATGCTAAAATCTTACTTCTCCCACGAACCAGTTTTTTTCTCTTCTAGTAGTGCCTTTCTATGTTTTAGTCACATCTTTTTACAGAATATGACCATAAAAATCATTTCAATTTTATTTTTATTGGCTTACAAAATTATTTCCTATGTGGCTGCGCGGTTCATAATGATCTTTTTTTTAGCATTTTCAGCATGTGTGTATGTCACAATTTGCTCAATCGTTTCTACACTAAGGTTGCTTCTCCTTTTTAGTTAATATAAAGGGAACTGCAGTGAATATCTTGACTCTCCATTTCAGTTATTTTCTTGGATAAGCCCTCTAAAGTGAGATTATTCTAGCAAAAGGTATAAATTTTTTTCTCCTTCTCCTCCTCAGGTATAAATATTTTTAATGTTCTTGTTACATATTGCTAAACTGCTTTCTTAAAAGCTCACACCACTGTTCACCTTGCCCAGCCTGGCTCAGAGTGTCAGTTTTACCAGTACTGAATTTTATCACTGAAATGAAATATTTTGGCTAGTGTAATAAGTGAAAATGACTTCACTGTTATTACTTATGGGTTTCTTCATTTCCACAAAGTGAGATATTCTTCCTCATGCTTACTAAAGCGTTGCATTTTCTCTTTAGCAGTAATAAAAGTCTCACAAGCACATTCACAGCCCTTAGCCTTCTCTCCTGTTTCAGAGGGGAGTAATTATTGTTTTCCTTCTCTCTCCCATCCATGAATTCATCAAATATTTATTGAGCCTCTTCAGCATGCCAGGTACTATCTTACGCTCTGGGGATACAGTAAGGGAATAAGACAAAGATACAATCCCTACCCTCAAGGAGTTTACTGTGTAAAGGAAAAGTCTACGTGTTCTCAATATCTGGTCAGAAGCAGGCAAATTTGCCAAAGGGTTCTCGCCATATTTGGAAACAAGAGACTGTTAAAGAAAAGCATTAACTGAGTATTCATAAGAAACTAAATTAGGAAAATCATGCTGGAGGAACTTTTGATGTACCTAGAGAGGGAAAGGGGAAGGTAGGTGCCCAAAGGAGGACACAAAGCAGGAGACAAACACAGCCACATCTTAGGGACAGTTCAATGATACACTCCCATATAATCTGCTTCCTAAACAGCTATCACCAGGGATAGAGGAGTCGTCTGGGTGAAATGGAAACAAAGGGATAGGCTGTGTGAGCAGGGCAGGCCTAGGTTAGGGGGTGGCAGATCACAGAATATCCTGGACACACAGAAGGTAGCATGAGACCTCTAAACTCTTGGAAGGCAAAGGAAAGGAGGCCATGGTGGGGGGCAGGGAAGGAAAAGTGTTGGATACTTACAGAATTCCATTTAGGGTTGTTCCTGCCCACTCCCTTCTTAGACAGTAAGGTCAGCTATGAGAGATTACTATGACAGCAATAATCCCACTGTATAATCACCACAGTGGGAAACAGAAAAACTCAAAAGACTTAAACATTATTATTATACCATAGCATCCCTGCCTATGATACCACTTGCTATCAAAGCATGAGGACTACATACATTAGTACATGTGGGGGGAGTGGTAAATCTACCCTTTTATTCTCATTGAGATGTATCATTATACAGAACAGTGCCTAAAACATTTATGTATAGCTTAAGGAATAATCTCAAGGCAAATATCTATGTCAAAGAAAAAAACAAAACAAGTCAAAGAAAAAACAAAAGAAAATACTGTCAGCAGCCAGTACCTCCTGTATGCTCTTCCCTATCCCATCTCCCTCCCTCTGTCCAGAGGTGATCACTGTGTTACGTACACATTACTTAAATAGTTTAGTTTTGCCTTTAATGTAATAGAATTGAAATAATATTGGACAGTCTTTTGTGAATGACTTTTTGTTCAATATCATCTTTGTAGAACTAATCTATAGTGCTAGGTATAGCTGTTTATTTTCATTGCCATTTGCTATTTCATTGTATATATATAATTGCGGTTGTTTTGGGACAGGGTGTCACTCTGTTGCCCAGGCTGGAGTGCAGTGGTGAGATCACATCTCACTGTAGCCTCGACTTCCTGGGCTCAAGAGATCTTCTTGCCTCAGCTCCCCAACTAGCTGGGACTATAGACGTGTGTCAACACACGTTGATAATTTTTAAATTTCTTTTTGTATTTTTTGTAGAGACAAGATTTTGCCATGTTCGAGACAAGGCTAGTCTTGAACTCCTGAGCTCAAGCAATCCAGCAGCCTCAGCCTCCCAATGTGCGCCACCTCACCTGGCCCTAAATATAAATATCTCACAATTTACTTATCCATTCTATTTTTAATGAACACTTTAGTTGTTTCCTGTTTAAGGTGACCGTGAAGAACACTGCCATGAACAATCTTGTACATACCTCTTGGTGCACACATACAAAAGGTTGTAGCTGGATCAGAGGATATGTACATTTTCTACTTTACTATGTATTGCAACTTACTTACAGAGACTTGGTATCAATTAATACTCCTACAAGTAGTGTATATTAGTTCTTATTGCTTGAAATCCTTACCAACATCTACTACTGTCATAATTAAATTCACTGCCAATTTAGAATATGCATATAGTATCTTGTATTTTTTTTTTCTTTTTTTTTTATGCTACTGGCAGGATCAACCAGGTTTTTTGTTTTCTTTTTTTTTAAGACGGGGTTTCACCATGTTGGTCAGGCTGGTCTTGAACTCCCGACCTCAAGTGATCCGCCTGCCTTGGCCTCCAAAGTGCTTGGATTACAGGTGTGAGCCACCACGCCCGGCTGTATCTTGTATTTTTAAATCTAATTTCCCTGATTACCAAAGTGGTTAATCATGTTTTCACATATTTATTGCCCACTTGAATATCCTCTTTTGTGAAATGCCTGTTGAGGTCTCTGCTCATATTCTCTGTTGACATATGTTTCTTATTAATTCATAATAAAAAAAAAAAATAGAGACTAGCTCTGCTGCCCAGGCTAGAGTCCAGTGGCAAGATCATAGCTCACTGCAGCCTCAACCCCTAGGCTCAAGTGATCCTCCTGCCTCATCCTCCCTAAGTGTGAGAATTACAGGCATGAGCCACTGTGCCTGGCCCAAAAGTATTCTTTACATGTTCTTGATACTAGTTCTTTGTTAGTTTTATGTACACATATCATCTCCCAATTTATGGCTTTTTTTTACTCTATGGTGACTCCTAATAGTTAGAAATTATTTTAATGTAGTAAAATATCAGTCTTTTCCTTTCTGATCAGCACTTTATGCTTTTTTTTTTTTTTGGCGGTGGGACAAAGTCTCGCTCTTGTTGCCCAGGCTGGAGTTTAGTGGCGCAATCTTGGCTCACTGCAACCTCCACCTTCTGGGTTCAAGCAATTCTCCCGCCTCAGCCTTCCCAATAGCTGGGACTACAGGCACCTGCCACCAAGTCTGGCTAATTTTTATATTTTTTTTGTAGAGACAGTGTTTTGCCATGTTGCCTAGGTTGGTCGTGAACTTCGGGGTCAAGCGATCTACCCAAAATGCTGGGATTACAGGCATGAGCCACTGTGCCCGGCCTTAATATATAATATTATAATAATATATTCACCTTTATACTAACAGTTATAAAACATAATTTTACATATTTTTCTACAGAGGAAGAGGCCACATAGGCAAAGATACCTAGGGCCCAAGAAAATAATTAAGCGGCCTTGCTTCATAGAGTCTTCCTAAAAGCCATACTATTAGTGATAGGGGCAGAGCCCTGCAAACTAGGGGATAAAACATGTATCCTCCTAATGGTGGATGAGCATATTATCTTCATTTAGAAAAATAGTATATACCGGCTGGGTGCAGTGGCTCACGCCTGTAATCCCAGCACTTTGGGAAGTTAAGGTGGGCAAATCACGAGGTTAAGAGATCAAGACCATCCTAACCAACATGGTGAAACCCCATCTGTACTAAAAATACAAAAATTAGCTGGGCATGGTGGCACACACCTGTAGTCCCAGCTACTCAGGAAGCTGAGGCAGGAAAATCGCTTGAACCCAGGAGGCAGAGGTTGTAGTGAGCCAAGATCATGGCACTGCACTCCAGCCTGGGCAACAGAGCAAGACTCTGTCAGAAAGAAAGAAGAAAGGAAGGAAGGAAGGAAGGAAGGAAGGAAGGAAGGAAGGGGAAGGAAGGGAAAGAAAGGAAAAAAGAAAAAAGAGAAAGAAAGAAAGTACATATCAGGAATATTAATAAATTAATAAAGACTAAATTAATAATCCCCAAGTGCTAATTTCTAATTTAAATAAAAACAGAATTCAAGTAACATTTATTTCCAGGCATCTGTCAGGTACTAGGGGATACAGAGATAAACAAAAAGAAGATACAGCTTCTAGCGTATAAGAGGATATAGATGGTTCGCAAATCATTATAACAGGGAACAGTGTCACACAAGCAGAAGTGTGGTAGCAAGGCTAAGTCATGTCTCACAAAGTTGCAAAACAGGTATTGTTAATTTCAGTTTTTGAAAATGTGGAAAGAAAACTGAGGCACAGAAAAATTGATATCCCAATTGTCAGCTAATATGTCAGGTACAGTATCTGAATAGCAGGACTGTTAACTCCCAGCCCTGTGCTGTTTACCATCTGCTCTGAAATAGTGCCCCCCACACTGTAGATATTCAATAAATTAGATTGTATTACACTGAAAGAGAAGCAGTGCCACCCCAAAGGATTATTAATTTTCTCAGAGCAGCTTTTTAGACTGTTTTTATAGCTTAATTGAGGTAAAGTTTACGTATAAAATTTGCCCATTTCAAATAGTTCAAGTATACAATTCAATGATTTTTAGTAACTTTACCAAGTTGTGTAACCATTACCGTATTTTCTTGCCTTTAATAAGAATGCTCACACCCCATTTTCTGTTCCTCTCCATTCCCACTCCCAGCTCCAGGCAAGCACTAATCTACTTCCTTCCTCTATAAATTTGCCTTGTCTGCACATTTTATACACACAGAACCATACAATACATGGTCTCTTTCATCTGGTTTCTTTAACTTAACATCATATTTTTGAGATTCATCCATGATGTAGCAGGTGTCGACAGTTTGTTTCTTGTTATTGCTGGATGGCATTCCATTATATTGATATATCACATTTTTGTCTAGCCATTTACAAGTTAATTGACATTTAGCTTGTTTCTAGTTTTTTACTATAATGAATAATGATGCTATGAACATTTACATGCAAGTTTTTATAAGAATATATATTTTCATTTCTCTTGGGTGGACACCTGGGAGTAAAATTCCTGGGTTGTATGGCAGATTTATGTTCAACTTTTTGAGAAATTGCCAAAGTGTATTCCAAAATGGCTGCCACATTTTACCAACACATTCCTATCAGTGGTGTATAATGGTTCCAGTTTCTCCACACTCACAGACGCTTGTTACTGTCTTTTTTATGACAGCTATTCCAGAGGATGTAAAGTAGTATCTCTTTTTTTTTTTTTTTTTTTTTTCAGACAGAGTTTTGTTCTTTTTGCCCAGGCTGGAGTGCAATGGCGCAATCTTGGCTCATGCAACCTCCACCTCTCGGGTTCAAGCGATTCTACTGCCTCAGCCTCCCGAGTAGCTGGAATTACAGATGTGTGTCACCAAGTCTGATTAATTTTGTATTTTTAGTAGAAATGGGATTTCACCATGTTGCCCAGGCACTGACCTCAGGTGATCCACCTGCCTTGGCCTCCCAAAGTGCTGGGATTATAGGTGTGAGCCACTGCACCCAGCCCTCATTATGGTTTTGACTTGCATTTCCCTAATGATATTGAGCATATTTTCATGTGCTTATTAGCCATTTATATATATATTTTGAAGAAATGTCTATTCCAAATCCTTTGCCCACATTTCAGTTGGTTTGTTTGTCATCTTATTATTAAGCTTTTGTAAATTCTGGATGTTAATACTTTATTAGATTTGTGTTTTGCCAGTATTTTTACCACTCTGTTTTTTGTCTTTTCATTTCTTAATGGTGTCTTTTTATTGATACATAACTGTACATATTTATGGGGTACACATAGTGTTTTGATACATGCATACAATATGTAATGATCAGATGAGGATAAGCAGGATATCTATCACCTCCAATATTTATCATTTTTGTGTATATGTTGGAAACATTCAAATCTTCTCGTTATTTAAAAATGTATATTACTGGTAACGATAGTCATGCTACTCTGCTCTCAAACACTAGAACTTATTCTTTCTAGCTAACTTTATGTTTATACATACTAGCCAGCCTCTCTTCACCCCCACCTCCTCATCCTTTGCAGCCTCTGGTAACCATTATTCTACTCTCTGTCTCCATGAGATCAACTGTTTTTAGATCCCAAGAGTAAGTGAGAACATGTGATATCTGTCATTCTGTGCCCGACTTATTTCATTTATCATAATGACCTTCAGTTCCATCCATGTTCCTGCAAATAACAGGATTTAATTATTTTCTTTATGACTAAATAAAATTCCATTGTATATATAAACCACATTTTCTTTGTCCTTAAAAATTTAAAGTGTAAAAGTTTTCAATTTTGATGAGGTCCATTTTATCAATTTTTCCAAAAACAAATCCTTATATTTAGAGTCAACTGATTTTTGACAAATGCAATTCACTAATGAGAAGACGGTCTGAAACTGGACATCCATACATGAAAGGATGAATTTAAACTCTCATTTCATACTATGCAAAAAATAACTCAAAATGGCTCATAGACTTAACTTCAAGAGTTAAAACAATAAAGCTTTTAGTAAAAAACTTGGAAATTTTCAAAATCCTGAGTTAGACAAATATATTTTTCATCTCTTCTTGAATTCTTGTCCCGATTAAACATCATATGTATGTGTGTCACGTTTATAAGACAGGCAGATAAAAATATAGCCTCCTTCAGTAAAAATAATAAAATATTTCACTGAGATTGGAGACTAAAATTTGAATTAGCAATTACATGAAAATGTTAAGAGAAGGCCAGGCACGGTGGCTCACTATGTAATCCCGGCACTTTGGGAAGTGAAGGCAGGCAGATCACTTGAGGTCAGGAGTTCAAGATCAGCCTGGCCAACATGGTGAAACCCCATCTATACCAAAATTACAAAAATTAGCCGGGTGTGGTGGGGTGCGCCTTGTAGTCCCAGCTATCTGGGAGGCTGGGGGCAGGAGAATTGCTTGAACCCAGGAAGTGGAGGGTGTAGTGAGCAGAGATTCTGCCATTGCACTCCAGCCTGGGCTTCACAGTGAGACTCCGTCTCAAAAAAAATAAAATAAAATAAAAGATTAAGAGAAAATAGGCAAACAGTAAGTGGTAACCCAGCCAGAACAAAACATACAGAACTTAGCAGGTAGAACTCAAGACAAAGGCATGCAAATAATGCATTAAACTCTGTTTCAAATACTATGCAATGCATGTACCCATACTTGAGGTTAAAAATTGTTGATTACAGGCAGTCACTGACTACAGATTGAGATTAGGGAGAAGTCAATCTCCTACAGAAAGGTGAATCTCAATCAATCAGTTAAGAAGGTGCTATATATGCTAATATTTGCAATGGTATCATAATGCCAACATGAAATTTCTACAGCCTGTTATGTTCAAGTGTCAGAAGAAAGAAATTATTGAAGAATCTATAAACACAATTCATTTACATGAAAATTTTAGATACAAAGCATCACCTGTAAAGGCACTTTCTTTCATTAAATTTTCTGGGTTGTATCTGAAATTGTTAATAATTAATTTTCTTTTTTTTTTTTTTTTAATAAAGAGGGGGGGTTTCACCTTGTTGGCCAGGCTGGTCTCGAACTCCTGACCTCAAGTGATCCACCCACCTCAGCCTCCCAAAGTGCTGGGATTACAGGCATGAGCCACATGCCTGGCCCCACTTGGAATCTTATCTTGGCTTCAGGGCCTGGGCTGGTGCTCTATACTGGAGGAATTTTTAGAAGCCTCAGACAAGTAGGTTATCTGCTCACTAGTAGATCAGTCATTCTGCTGATCCTGCCCTGATATTGTGACCTAGTTTCAGGCACTAAGATTTTATCTAGTTACTCATAACTAAGTCCCTCTTTTGTACCACTAGAAACTAGATCCTGGAGTCATCCGTTATCATCCATAATCATAGCCTAGGACCTTGCTTTGTATCCCAGTTAGTTAGAGCCCTACCCACTACCCTGGAACTCCAGTCTTCATGACTGTGTCCCCAGTACTTGCGACTGGATGGCTGTGATGCAGACTTCCCTCATGTCTGCATTTCTACTTACTGCCTACTGTCAGTCTCCCCTAGAATGAGGTCCTAGGCTTCAGCTAAATTTCCTACCAACTTTCAGGACTATAAGGACTTAGGTCCTGGTCATCCACAGATTACTCTATCTCAAGGCTCAGTTCTAATTCTAATAATAACTCAAGTAATACCTTTACTTTGAAATCTCTCTATTCAAAGCAGCCAGCAGTAAGTATATATATAAAAAAAGCCTCATTAAATACACATGTGATGCTTGAAATGCCAAAAGAAAATACCCCATACCTGTCTGAGTGAATCCTGATTTGTATCCATTAGTTGTCCCATTTTCTGGAGTCACAGTTGACGACACTGAAGAGCTTGGTTTAATAGTTTGGCAAGAAGCAGAGGATTGTCGGCTTCTACATTCTGGAAAAAGAGTAAAAATTACATTGTATGAAATGACCAGTGTTCTGTTAAAACAGGTGATGGGAACACAATCTAAATTAAATTGCTGCTCCTTAAGTGGCAGCCACCTCTCTAGAGATTCCCTTCCCCAATCCTGACTCCAACAGAATATTTAAACTGGTGAACACAGTGCTTTTGTTTGGAAGGCAAATAAATAGTTTCAAAAAAATTGGACCTTTGTTCCCTACGTACTAGTTCCCAGTGGAAAAATACTCATAACCAATATAGTCATGGTAGTTTAATGGGTAAGACAGAGGTTAACACATTAGTAATTTATGAAAACCTAGTAAGTCTTTCAATACCAGTTAACAGCCTACCTGGGATTGGTTTATGTATAAAAAGTAACCTAGGGTCTGTCTAGGCTGCCTACAACCTTCTCTTCACAACCTTAATTTAGGTCCAAAAACAGAAGCAAAGAAAAATGTGTAGGCAGTAGAGAAAAATTTATGCTCAAGTTAATATTATTCTCAGTTCTTATTAAAGGAGACAATATTCAAAGTGGTACTGATCATGCTATACCAAGCTTCATTTTAAGCAAACCAGTATTAATGGGCCTCTGGCATATTTTAACAGCGCTTTGCACTGATTCAGGTAGAAAGTAAATACTAGGACAGCCTGTGGGACTGTTAACTTCCAACCAAATTTTACCCTATTAGTCTCAAAAAGTAGCATGTAAAAAAGGAATATAAATGATTATATATGACAAAGTTAATTATAGACGGTTTTTTAGAATATCTCCAAGTTTATCGGATATGTACAAGGACTGGAAGCAGTTTTCTATGATATGGCTTTCTGATTTTTTTTTTTTTTTTTTTTTTTTTGAGACAGAGTCTCACTCTGTCGCCAGGGGCCAGGTTGGAGTGCAGTGGTACGATTTCCACTCACTGCAACCACCACCTCCCGGATTCAAGCAATTCTCCTGCCTCAGCCTCCCTAGTAGCTGGGACTACAGGCCTGCACCACTATACCCAGCTAATTTTTGTATTTTAGTGGAGACGGGGTTTCACTATGTTGGCCAGGATGGTCTCGATCTCTTGACCTCGTGATCCACCCACCTCGGCCTCCCAAAGTGCTGGGATTACAGGTGTGAGCCACCGCGCCCAGCCTCTATGCTATGGCTTTCTATGAAGAGCTATTGTATTCTAGCCTAAGAGTGTATCTCCAATATGTAACATATACATACATGTTTATTGCTATTCTATGTGTACATATATAAATTATATAAATAAAATAGTTCCAAAACAGCAATTATTATAAATGTGAAGCTTCTTTCACAAATGTTATTCTTTATTAGGAAGAAGAGGCCATGGTGGCTCATCCCTGTAATGCTACCGCTTTCAGAGGCCAAAGTGGGTGAATCACTTCAGCTTGAGGTCAGCCCGGGCAACATGGAAAAACCCTATGCCTACAAAAAATACAAAATTTAGTCAGGCACGGTGGCGTTCGTCTGTAGTCCCAGCTACTTGGGAGACTGAGGTGGGAGGATCACTTGAGCCCAGGGTGGGGGAGGTTGCAGTGAGCCACTGTACTCTAGCCCAGGCAACAGAGTGAGATCCTGTCTCAAAAAGAAAAAAGAAAAAAAGAAAGAAAGATGAATTGCCATTGAGTACTAAGAAGTTAAAAATATTTTATGCAACTTGGCTAAAGAAGGAAATTAAAAGGGAGGGAGGTGATATCTATCCTATTTTTATCCTTTTCTTAAGATTTATGACATTCAAATGATTTTTATGAGAAAAATCCTTTAATAGGATAAAGACTTTTTTTTTCCTTTTTTTTTTTTTACGAAAAACCAGGGGAAAGTGCAAACACAGTCCCCCACTACCACAAATTATGCAGTCGAGTTTCCCACATTTGGGGAAATCACAGGGGTCAGCACACCTGGAGTGCAATGGATAAGGCTTGTCCTGGGAAAACCACCTTCGTGGTCATGGTATCTCCCCTGCCAGGTAAGTATGGGATAAAGACTTATCTATAATTCCCCAGCTTATGATTCAGTGGTCACAAGCTTTAAGTTCTGATGATACCTGTCTTAGAATATGTACCCATTTCCTAAAGAACCATATAATGCTACTTCAAAGGTAACCAAGAGAAATTAAGGTGAAGGGCTCAGAAACAAATCTGCAGTTGTAATTTGGAATATGATCCTGTTTTTCATAGGCAAAAATCTTGTGTAGACATCAAATAGAAACATTAAAGATAAATATCAAATGGAGAAAAAAAATCTCAGCATCTAAGAAACTGATCAATAGAATAATAATTAAATACTTTTTTTCTTTAGCACAGTGAAGGGAACTTCTGATCAATTCCTATCAAGCACATGAAGATGAAGTTTCAACTGGATTCATTTTTATAAATAAGTTCTTTCTAATGTATAAGAAATAACACTTTGCCAACTTAATAGTGTATTTTCCCAGGTTATTATGAAGAGAACATTAATGCTTATTCTAAGTATGTTTAGGTCTAGTTAAAATAGAAAAAATGCTGGAGAGCCTTCAAACAAATTAAACAGAGAAAAAAGGAGCTGTCACCCTGAGGTCCTCTCTAAATGATGGGAGAGCTAGAAAGAGTCCATTTTTCTCCCGGAAAGCTGTACTCCTTTCCCAAGAGACAAATACAGAAACATGCACTTTCCTTTATTTATGTATTTAGAGACGAAGTCTCGCTCTGTCACCAGGCTGGAGTGCAGTGGTGCGATCTCTGCTCACTGCAACTTCCATCTCCCCAGGTTCAAGTAATTCTCCTGCCTCAGCCTCCCAAGTAGCTGGGATTACAGGTGGGCACCACCACGCCTGGCTAATTTTTGTATTTTTAGTAGAGACAAGGTTTCACCATGTTGGCCAGGATGGTCTCGATTTCTTGACCTCATGATCTGCGCACCTCGGCCTCCCAAAGAGCTGGGATTACTGGCATGACCCACTGTGCCTGTCCAACATGCACTTTCCTAAACTTGAATTGTCTCTGTTGAATAGTAAGGGGCAAGCCAAATAACCTACCAGAAGGCTTTACATTTTTGGATATCCTTCTGAACTTGAGATATTTATCAGTATCGCGTCTGAACCCTGAACCTTGTATGGTTCACTTGTTACCATCGTAAAATCTCCATTCCCTCCCCTTTTCTTCCTGGAAATTGACTACCTTTCCAGCAGATAAGAGGTCCCTTAGAAAGCACACCCTGGGAGCTTCTGACTAGGTAGTACTTTAAGTGCTTCTGCTTCTTTGGCTGAGTGGTGAGCTTCAAGTTAATGTGGTTTGAAAATTCCGTGAAATATCGAAATCCTCTTTCTCCGCAACCAATACAATTTCCAGAAAACCCTGAAGTGAGGAAAACCAATGTTACTAATGGCCTTGTAAGTTGATACAATACTTTTACGTATTAAAAAGCATAGAAACATTCACATTCTTTGCCCAAAAAATGTCTCAATTTCAAGGAAATAATTCAGAGGGAAAAAAACCATTTTTTTTTAGCAGTTATTTTATAACAGTGAAAGACTGGAAATAATTTAAATGCTGCTCTAAAAAACAATGGATAAGGAAATAGAGTAGATAAATATAGTAATGGTTAAGGAAATAGAGTACATAATATAATAAAAAGCTTGGCCCTAGAATGTCTATTATTTCTTCCCCACATACTCCTTCTTAGAGAACATGCATCTTCACCCTGGTTCTCTGCCCTCTCTACCACTTGAACTTACCTCCATGGCCACAGCTGGTGAACCTGTGCCTCACCGTCTGACTCAGTCTGGGACAGTCAGACTCTCTGTCTTGGAATTTTGAAATAAATACAAAAAAGTCAGGCAGTGGTACTGGAGGCTGGATTTGTAAGGTTTTATAGAATTGGAATCCAAATTAGGACTATGTCAGCCACATGTAAGCTAAGGTATGGGAACCAAGAACCATGAAGAGAAAGCTGATCTGTGAAGAGGATAGCAGAGCACACACAGGCTAGATGTACAAATTCAGGGCTTTGTCAGCTTCAAGTTTCTGTGAGATTTAGCTATACTTTCCGACAGGAGTTCCTTGGAATCCCATTTCCCCTTTTCTAACACTTCTTTATTCATACTAGCTTATTATTCCTTTAGATCTAATATTCCTCACTCAGACAAATCAAATGAAATAAAAACTGGTGAGCTAGTGGGAACAGGGGACATGGAAAAAAGAAGAAACAGAGAACACTGGTAGGATGAAAAGCTGCACCTTGCTTTACCGAAAATCAACTTTTCTGGCCGGGCACAGTGGCTCCCGCCTGTAACCCCAGCACTTTGGGAGGCTGAAGAGGGCAGATCACAAGGTCAGGAGATCAAGACCATCCTGGCTAACATGGTGAAACCCCGTCTCTACTAAAAATACATATATATACAAAAAATTAGCTGGGCATGATGGCATGCGCCTGTAGTAACAGCTACATTGGAGGCTGAGGCAGGAGAATCACTTGAACCCAGGAGGCAGAGGTTGCAGTGAGCCGAGATCACGCCACTGCACTCTAGCCTGGGCAACAGAGCAAGACTCCAGCTCAAAAAAAATTTTTAAATAAATAAATAAAGATATATAAATAGAGAAGAGAAAAGCCACAAGGATTAAAGATAGCCTATCTCACAATATCCTAATCTCAGGATGCTAATCATCAATTCAAAGCATTTATAAACAGGAAGTTCAATTTACTATTATTCAATCCACAACTATTTATTGAGCATCTACCTATATGCTAGGCATTTTCCTAAACACTGGGGAAACAGTGGTGAAAAACAGATATTCATAACCTCTGGCTGATTACATAGAATTAATAATTTATTACTGCCACTTTATAGACACGTAAACAATTGTATAAATGACTTAAAAATATATTCAGAGATGGATTATATTTGAGAGCATTTGACTATTTGTCTAATACCTTAAAGTAGTAGCTCCTCCCCCCCAAACAAAGGTTGCCAATGGCTGCCTAGGTCACCAAAGTCATCCATCCATCCATCCATCCATCCACCCACCCATCCATGCATCCAACAAATACTGTACTCTATTATGTGCTAGACACTGTTGTAGGCACGAGGTTTTTTAGCACTGAACAAAGCAGACAAAGCCCCTGCCTTTGTGGAAATTACATTCTGGTCTGATCATTGTATCTTCATGGAAAATTGCCTGACCTGTGAAGTAGATATGCCATACCCAAGACACAGAAAAAAGCTACAAGAACCTTTTAATCAAAATAATCAAGAACAGTGCCAAAACATGAAGCTTTTTTTTTTTTTTTTGAGACGGAGTTTCGCTCTTGTTACCCAGGCTGGAGTGCAATGGCGCGATCTCGGCTCACCGCAACCTCCGCCTCCTGGGTTCAAGCAATTCTCCTGCCTCAGCCTCCCGAGTAGCTGGGACTACAGGCATGTGCCACCATGCCCAGCTAGTTTTTGTATTTTTAGTAGAGACGGGGTTTCACCATGTTGACCAGGATGGTCTCGATCTCTTGACCTCGTGATCCACCCGCCTCGGCCTCCCAAAGTGCTGGGATTACAGGCATGAGCCACCGCGCCCGGCCAACATGAAGCTTTTAACTGATAGGTCCAAGTGGTTTAGAAAAGATTAGTATGAGAATTAGAATTAACAAAGTACTGAGGTTGACTGTGATCATTTTTCTTTTCCTCTGTCTATGTTGAGGTGAAAAGCAAGAGTGTGAAGAGGAAGAAAAGCCATGGGTCTGAATAATCTGCAATGGAGAGGATCTTCACATTAATAAGTTAACAATATAAAAGAGTTAGAATCCTAGAGTCCATTTTAAAAACTCTGTATGATTTCAGCTTTAGCCTTCCTTTAAGGGAGATTTTATCTGCTTAACATTCTTGTTGTCATTGAAAACAAAAAATAACACCACTCACAGCCAAATTACCTTCTAGTTTTTCTGGCAATCAAGTCTTCCAATTGCACGGTAGATTTGGGGCACAGGCACTACCAACTGGATCAATATATGTTTAAATCAATTCCCCCACAGTCTTTGGAATCTGCATAATTTATATTAAAATTTAGACAAATTGATATTGGAATCCATAGGAGTTCTAGAATAGTGGAAGCTTAAACATTTTTTCCCACTATATTTTACTGCATATACAAATCATCCACTTTAAGAAATACTGGATGAATATTAGTTTTTGGACAATAGAGTACTAAACATGTAAAAATCTCAACAATGTGCTCATTTAAGAAAAACCTGACATTCTGTTGCTGCACTGCACTTTTACATGGAGAAGTGGTTAGTGAAAAACTACGTCCACTTACATCCACTTACGAGGCTGGAGAAAGTAAGCAAGTTCCAAGTCTGTAAGGGTACTTAATAAATACAACAGTAAAATACCATTTGAAGAGCAAATACTATGTCCCAAGCACTGTGCTGGGTGGGTGCTTTAAAGACATCATCTCATTTGATCTTTATGACTCCACAAGGTAGGCGTTAATGGCCCCATTATATGCATGGACAATCTAAGACTTTAAGTTCCTAAAATACTGAACTTAAAGTGCTGAAGTTCTTAAAGTGCTAAGTGGCAAATCTGGGATTTGAACACAGTTCTGATTCCAAAGCCCATGGTCTTTGGTCTCACTCCTGATTTCTAAGGATTATGAAGTCTATTATTCTAATAGTGTTTTCTGTGTCTTTTCCATGACATATTCTAAAAGGATTCTCTAGTTACAAAAAATCATCAAACAAAAAATATATTATGAGAGATTTTAATTGTCTACAGTCAGAGCCACACCTGAACTGTTTCATTAGATGAGACTATAATGCTTTTCAAATGCTAAAAAGTTTTCTGAAGTTGTTCTACTAGAGCCTACTAGGTAGTAAGCTCTGTGAGGAATAGGACTGTGTCTTATAATTGCTGTGTTCCTACATCACAGCCTAGTCTGACTTCTGTCATTTTGAATAAATACTGCTAAATGAAAAAATGAATAGTTGGATCTTCTTTGCTATTTTAGTCCAGCATATTCAATTTATCATTAGACTTCTACATTAAACTATCTGCTCAATTTCACTAAAACAAAGTGAAAATGTTCTTTTTAATGAGAGCCTTATAAAAAATGAAAGTTACCATACTTTTTCCTATGAACCATGAGAAACCTTTAAACTATAATTTAAGGAACTTCTATAAGGCATGTGCAGGATCACTTTCCGACTCAAGATATTGATCAATGTACTGCTAGACTTTCCGATGTCACTATATAACTAGGAAGAATGTATCAGACTACAAAAATAAATACACATCATGATCAATGCAATATTTGAATTCACTGACCTATTTTTTCCCTTTTACTGATATTTGTGCCTAAAACATGATTTCATCTATAGTAAGAAAAATTCTGAGAAACAAAAACAGCAGTAGAGAAATGCAGCAGTAAAAAAAGCAACAAATCTCATGTGTTATCTTTTTAATTATTTAAAATAAATCAATTCTGTTATTTCCTATGATACAGGAAGTTATGTTGTGAAAAAGCCCAGACTCTAATAACAGAAAGTAAAATAATTCTGAGATAAAGTCATTTACATTTTATATCACATAAAGATATATAGTCCTAGTTATTTTGGTTGAACTATTGTTAAAATACAAAGTGAGAATCATATCACATAAGTATAGCCAGAAATAATGTGTGGTATGGAAAAACAACAAATAATCTACAAAGGGAATAATCCACAGATGCATAATAAAGAGGTGACTTGATATCAGGTCCAAATCAATGACTAGAGAGAGTAAATTCTCTTTTCTTTGTAAAATATTAATTTTTGATAAATTGCATGCTTTTTAAAAATGTCAGGTCAAAAAAGTCATTTAATTAAGGTAACTGTTTTCAGAATGAATAAAAATTAAAAGTCCAGGAGTGGTGGCTCATGCCTGTAATCCCAGCACTTTGGGAGCCCAAGGCAGGCAGATCACCTGAGGTCAGAAGTTTGAGACCAGTCTGGCCAACACGGTGAAACCCTGTCTCTACTAAAACACAAAAAATTAGCCGGGCGTGGTGGTGCATGCCTGTAGTCTCAGCTACTTGGAAGGTTGAGGCAGGAAAATTGCTTGAACCCAGGAGGCGGAGGTTGCAGTGAGCCGAGATTGTGCCACTGCCCTCCAGCCTGGCGACAGAGTGAGACTCCGCCTCAAAAAAAAAAAAAAAAAAAAAAAAAAAAAATTAGCAGGGCACGGTGGTGGGTGCCTATAATTCCAGCTACTCGGGAGGCTGAGGCAGGAGTATCACTTGAACCCAGGAGGCAGAGGTTGCAGCGAGCCAAGACTGTGCCACTATACTCTAGCCTGAGTGACAAGAGCAAAACTCCGTCTCAAAAAAGAAAAAAAAATTTTTAAGAAATTACTGGCCGGGCATGCTGGCTCATGCCTGTAATCCAAGCACTTTGGAGGCCAAGGTGGGTGGATCACCTGAGGTTGGGAGTTCAAGACCAGCCTGACCAACATGGTGAAACCCCGTTTTTAAAAATAAAATAAAATAAAATAAAATAAATTACCGAAAGAAAAAAATGTCTCATAATTGAACTAAACTATATAATCCCCAAATGATCCTTTGGTATATTTTTAAAAAATAACTCCCTCATCTTGGAAGGAATTTTATAGGCATGAAATACTCACCTAAAAGTGCATTTTTCCCATTATCATCCGGTAGGAATCGTTTGTCAACAGCACAAACTAGGATGTGTTCAGGCAGATTAGGAGACTTGGCCCCCACCAGGAGGAATCCGGCTGGAATGTCAATTTGTTCCATACACAGTGATACCAAACGCAAATCCTTTCCTGCTTGACAAAAACCTAAAAACCAGTTTAAAAAAAGGACACAGTGAAATGTTTAGTGAGTTTATATCTCCTTATCGCTCATTTGGAGAGTAGATTTATTTGTCGGAATCACTATTAAGGACTAAATTAAAGCCTATATACTCCAACCAGAAGAAAAATCGAACAAGTGTGGCCCTCTGAACAAGCTGAAAAGACACTGAAAAGAAATATTTCCATCTGCTTCAGTCAAAAACTTTATATTTTCTGATTCACAAGTGAGGCAATGATGAATACACAACAAACTCTGAAACCCATGTAATTTTTAGGTACATGTAATACAATGATTTTACTTCCAATGCAAATTCACTTCTCTAAATGGGGACAATGTCAGAATAGAGATACTCTTTTTTTCACAGTGGAAGAGACTGAAGCTCAGAATTTGGTGACTCCTAGATGAATAGGCCAGAACTGTTGGAGCATTTCACTTTTTACCATGACTTGACATGACATGACAAATTGCAATAAAACCTTACATGACCACTTGTATACCACAATGTATTACATGAATTCATCAGTTCATTTATTAAACAAACATTTACAACAGATGCTGTCCTAGACCAGGAGATATATAATTGAACAAAATATATCTTCTTCCAAGAACTCACATTGTAGTCAATTGGAAGAATGTATAAGGAACCAAGAATCACAAAGACAGTGTTACAGGGGATGGCTACAGTCCTGCTGCAAATCTTCTGGGGAATGATTCTGTCTGTACTCTAATCATATGACTCCCCCAGGGAGTTGTGACACTTTAAATTGATGTGGAGCTAGCACCTGATCCAGCTGGGCCACTTTGATAGCCCAACTTTCTGGCCATAGCTGATTGGTCCAATGGTGGACACCTGATATAAGGCCCATCTGGTTCAGACCCTAGGAAATCCGAACATGGAGGAAGGTAGAGCATGGTTCAGTCTGCTTGTGGCAGCCCTCTTCTTGACTGGGTCCGGGAACTCCATCAGCACAGGCGGGAGGCTGAAAGATTATTCTGGCAATATTTGGAGCCCTGGGTCTGCAGTATCTGCCCTTCCCAAGATTTGGCCATGAAATCTTTTGCTCTGGAAATCTTTCAATAATTTCTTCATTTTCCTAAGCCACTTGGGTTTCCGTCATTTGCAACCAAGAGAGGCTGAATAAAAGTATGACAAATGCTATTTCAGGCCAGGCACAGTGGCTCACACCTAGTAATCCCAGCACTTTGGGAGGCTGAGGTGGATGGATCACTTGAGGTCAGGAGTTTGAGACCAGCCTGGCCAACATGGTGAAACCATGTCTCTATTAAAAATACAAAAAAAAAAAAAAAAAAAAAAGCATAGTGGCGCAAGCCTGTAATCCCAGCTCCTTGGGAGGCTGAGGCAGGAAAATGGCTTGAACTCAGGAGTCAAAGGTTGCAGTGAGCCAAGATCATGCCACTGCACTCCATCCTTGGAAACAGCATGAGACTTTCTCTCAAAAACAGGAAAAAAAATGCTATTCAGAAAATTTTGGAAGCAAGGAGGACCCCTACCTCTCCATACACAAACTCGAGGAGAGCACCATTATCACTGCCCAATACAAAGTAGGGAAAAACTATGCTAGATTCTCCTAGCATCAATTCATGTTATGATTTTAACCAAGTGTCAACAGATAATTCACTGCCATCAGTTATTGGCATGAGAATTAAAAAAAAAAAATCATCAAAACATTGGATGAGGCCAGGTGCAGTGGCTCACGCCTATAATCCCAGCACTTTGGGAGGCCAAGGAGGGCAGATTACTTGAGTCCAGGAGTTCAAGACCAGTCCGGGCAACATGGTGAAACCCCATCTCTACAAAAAAATTAGTCAGGCCTGGTGGTGAGCGCTTGTAGTCCCAGCTACCGGGGAGGTTGAAATGGGAGGATCCCTTAAGCCAGGGAGGCAGAGGTTGCAGTGAGCCAAGATTGTGCCACTGCACTCCAGCCTGGGCGACACAGCAAGACCCTGTATAAATTTTTCTTAAAGAAAAAAAATTACAATTTGAATTTTAAAAAATGGATGAAGCTGTGGGGCATATTAAATTTACCATATAGTTTCAGTCATCAAACCTCAAAAGTAAGCCTAATAGAACTTGGAGAAGTCAACAGAAGAAAGAATAAAATGATACAGAATACAGGGGTCAATCATTTCAAGCTTATAGATCCCTCTTTAACATTAACAAAGGTCAATTTAAACTCTAAAAGTCAATTTAACTCTAAAAGTTCATGAATTAAGAAAAAACATAAAAACTTATGAATAGCAACTTGAAATGAATCTGCATTTGTTCAAGATATCATGTATATTTATTCGGAAAATAGTCATTAAACATGTGGGTCATATTACTTAGTTTACAAATATTTTTTGGAGCCTATGGGTACCTGGGATCCTTTGGAAAAAAGAAAAAAAAAAAATCTGCTGTGCCTAACCCTGTTAAGGAACAGGACTCACAGGTTTGGAAGCTGGGAATTGATGATGATGATGATGATGGTAGCTAAAACTTATGGAGCACTTGCCATACCCAGGCACAGTGCTACTATACAGATTATCTTATTTAATCCTCTCAATACTTAAGACAGGTACTATCTCCTTTTCATAGATGGAGAAACTAAGGTTCATAAAAATTAGGAAACTTGTCCAAGGTTACATAATGAGTTCAGATGCTCGGTAATGTAAGACAGAGGAAGTCTGCCACAGTGAAAATGAACAAAAAGCATACTACTGAACTTGGCAAAAGAGAAGTGAAGAAGAATACATTGCTAAAACTATGAGGGGTGAACACAGACTTTTTCATCAAATTCTAAAACACAAAATTTAGGAGTCATATTAAAGTACTGAAAGAAATACTAATTTATTTTAATCAAAGGAGTTACTAATTTGCATAGAGACAGTAAACCTAGGTTTACAGACATAAACCTAGTTCATGGTTGTCCTATTAAAGGAAAGCAGGATGCAGGCCGGGCATGGTCGCTCACGCCTGTAATCTCAGCACTTTGGGAGGCTGAGGAGGGAATATCACCTGAGGTCAGGAGTTCGAGACCAGCTGGCCAACATGGTAAAACTCTGTCTCTACTAAAAATACAAAAATTAGCCAGGCATGGTGGCACACGCCTACAGTCCCAGCTACTTGCAAGGCTGAGATAGGAGAATGGCTTGAACCCGGGAGGCAGAGGTTACAGTAAGCCAAGATCATGCCATTGCACCCTAGCCTGGGTAAGAAAAGCAAAACTCTGTCTCAAAAAAAAAAAAAAAAAAAAGGAAAGCAGGATGCCTGGGGAGCTGTCTCTGTCACCAAGTAGTAGTAATGCAAGCTTTCTATAATACTGACTCACTCTATAGTAGAAAAAGTGAACCAGATGGAACGACACATCTGTATCAGTTTGCAAATTAAGTTATATGGAACCTCAAGATCATCTAATTCAGCATTTTTCAATAAGTGGTGAATTCCCAGGGATTCATAAAAAATGTTCCAAGATACTTGGGAACAAATGAAAGTTAAACAGGCATCACTATCAATTTCTAAAAATGAATCAATAGTCTAAATATCCTACTTTTAAAACAGATATTCTAAGGGCCTGTCATCTAACACATGCAGGGTTCATCGAAACCAACTGACTTTTATGTGTGGTTTTGCCTATCATACAAGTTCAAATTGTTCTCATTTTCAGCCCTATGTATTGACATATTGCTTAATTTATACACATAACAGGCTGTTGGTTAAAGATGGGAAGCTCAGAAAACTTTCTGTGTTAATAATACAGAAAGATTAGAGAAGAAAACAGGTAAGTCGATGGAAAAAAAATAATACTGAAAGAGTCATTTTATAAATGTGCCTAATTTGCTTTTGGGGGGAGCATATTTTCAGAAAAATTATAATCTATTTTTAAAAGCTGTCTACTAGATAGATACAAAAGTTAAATTCATTCCCCACACTCACTCAACAAATTAAAAGATTTTATATAAGACTAGGCATGGTGGCTCACGCCTGTAATCCCAGCACTTTGGGAGGCCGAGGTGGACGGGTCATGAGGTCAAGAAATGGAGACCATCCTGGCCAACATGGTGAAACTCCATCTGTACTAAAAATACAAAAATTAGCTGGGCATGGTGGCGCAGGCCTGTAGCCCCAGCCTCTCAGGAGGCTGAGGCAGGAGAATTGCTTGAACTGGGGAGGCAGAGGTTGCAGTGAGCCAAGATTGTGCTACTGCAACAGAGCAAGACTCCGTCTCAAAAAAAAAAAGAAAAAAAAAGATTGCATAAAAAATTAATCAATATGTTTTTCCAGGACACCAAAAAACAAATGCTAAAAAGGTAAAAATTTAGTGACTATAATCCAATTTGGCTTTTCATACATGAGGAAGAAAACTACCTCTTTCAACTCTATAGGCAATTACCTACAGGCAGCAGCCTAAAACTCTTCCATCACATAGACCAAAAATGCAAAAATTATAAAAATTAGCCAGGCGTGGTGGCGGGCGCCTGTAATCCCAGCTACTTGAGAGGCTGAGGCAGGAGAATCACTTGAATCTGGGAGGCAGAGGTTGCAGTGAGCCAAGATGATGCCACTGCACTCTAGCCTGGGTGCCAGAGTGAGACTTCATCTCAAAAAAAAAAAAAAAACCTCTCTGACTCATATACAGTCATTCATCACTTAACCACATGGAAGCATTCTAAGACATGATATTGTTGTTGCATGAAAATCACAGAATGTACTTTCACACACCCAGATGGTAGAGCTTACCACTCACATAGGCTGAATGGTATAGCTTCTTCTTTTTTTTTTTTTTTTTTAAAGATGGGGTTTCACCATGATGGCCAGGCTGGTCTTGAACTCCTGACCTCAGGTGATCCACCCACC
>PVKV010021273.1:6443-38053 GCA_004027835.1 Alouatta palliata | reverse complement strand
CCCCCCAACAGACCCCAGTGTGTGATGCTCCCCTCCCTGTGTCCATGTGTTCGCATTGTTCAACACCCACCTATGAGTGAGAATATGTGGTGTTTGATTTTCTGTTCTTGTGTCAGTTTGCTGAGAATGATGGTTTCGTGTCCCTACAAAGGACACGAACTCATCGTTTTTGATGGCTGCATAATATTCCATGGTGTATATGTGCCACATTTTCCCTGTCCAGTCTATCATTGATGGGCATTTGGGTTGGTTCCAGGTCTTTACTATTGTAAACTGTGCTGCAATGAACATTCGTGTGCAAGTGTCCTTATAGTAGAATGATTTATAGTCCTTTGGATATATACCCAGTAATAGGATTGCTGGATCAAATGGAATTTCTATGTCTAGGTCCTTGAAGAATCGCCACACTGTCTTCCACAATGGTTGAACTAATTTACACTCCTACCAACAGTGTAAAAGCGTTCCTATTTCTCCAAATCCTCTCCAGCATCTGTTGTCTCCAGATTTTTTAATGATCGCCATTCTAACCGGCGTGAAATGGTATCTCGATGTAGTTTTGATTTGCATTTCTCTAATGACCAGTGATGAGCATTTTTTCATGTTTGTTGGCTTCGTGTATGTCTTCTTTTGTAAAGTGTCTGTTCATATCCTTTGCCCACTTTTGAATGGGCTTGTTTGTTTTTTTCTTGTAAATCTGTTTCAGCTCTTTGTAGATTCTGGGTATCAGCCCTTTGTCAGATGGGTAGACTGCAAAAATTTTTTCCCATTCTGTTGGTTGCCGATTCACTCTAATGACTGTTTCTTTTGCTGTGCAGAAGCTGTGGAGTTTGATTAGGTCCCATTTGTCTATTTTAGCTTCTGTTGCCAATGCTTTTGGTGTTTTGGTCATGAAGTCCTTGCCTACGCCTATGTCCTGAATGGTTTTGCCTAGATTTTCTTCTAGGGTTTTTATGGTGTTTGGTCTTATGTTTAAGTCTTTAATCCATCTGGAGTTAATTTTAGTGTAAGGTGTCAGGAAGGGGTCCAGTTTCTGCTTTCTGCACATGGCTAGCCAGTCTTCCCAACACCATTTTAAAATATGAATACCTCACTAAACAGAAATGAGCTCTGAGAGTGTGCTAATTTGGTTAATGCATACATATGTATGTATGCATAATAATTAAAATATATATGTATCTCCCTTTTAACTTAATTAAAATATATATGTATCTCTCTCTGCCTCCCAGGCCCATATGTATATATAAAATACATACAGAGTTCATAGACTCTTATAATAAATGAAAAGTAGCAAAGAGGCAATAATGATCAAAAGGTTCATTATTTAATGGAATAAATTTTATTCCACTAAATATTTTTAGCAGAAATTCAAAATTGTAAAGAAATAGCCTTTTTTTTGACAAAATGGCTAAAGAATCATGCAAGTGTTCAGAATGAAGTGGAACAGAAAAAGACACAATGATATATAACAATCTCATGATTTCCTATATGTGATAAAGTTATTAGTAATATAAAAATAAGTCATAAATACTCAGCCATAATACCCATATTGTTTGGTAAATTTTTTTTTGTTTGTTTTTTTTTGAGATGGAGTCTCACTCTGTTGCCAAGGCTGGAATGCAGTGGCACGATCTCAGCTCACTGCAACCTCAGCTTCCCGGGTTCAAGCGATTATGCTGCCTCAGCCTCCAGAGTAGCTGGACCTACAGGCACCCGTCACCACGCCCACCTAATTTTTGTATTTTTGGTAGAGATGGAGTTTCACCATGTTGGCTAGGCTAGTTTTGAACTCCCGACCTCAAGTGATTGCCTGACTCTGCCTCCCAAAATGCTGGGATTACATGCGTAAGCCACTGTGCCCAGCCAATGTTTCATTTTTAATTTTGAATTTTAAACATTAGTTGCAATAGTCATGAGGCTAACTGAAATTGAGTTAAATGAGTTAAGGCAAACCGGTTTTGGAAGTTGATTCTGAGTGAATTAGTCTATTATAAACGTAGTATTAAGTTCATTCCATCAAAACAGCAGTATTTTTATTCCAGCTACTCACAGCATGGACCTCCTTGTATTTGTTTGATTTTTTTTTTCCACCAGCAGTTGGCACACTCTCAAAAAGTAAGACAAATGATTGTAGGAAATATAAACACACATGCACACATACACACAACTTGACATTTTTCCTTGGAATTTCGAAAAGGGCACAATCACCCCAAACTTTGTTGCAATTTGTAGGCCCTATAACCAGACAAACAGCTTTGGTTCTCAGCCTTCAAATAAAGATGGTGAACATCTCAGCAAATATAAGGTGAAAGGGGATGAATTATTTCCCTAGATCTTCTCATTCTTGAATGATACAATGTATATGATAACAACACATCTCCTGGAGTGATTTTTCAGCTGCCTAAGAATTAAGAGACTAGGAAGGACAGAGGCAAGGAAAGGGTTTGATTTGTCTTTGTTTTTTTAAAAAATAATATTGTTGTCTAAAAAAAATTGCAACAATCTGGGGGCAGAGAGAGAGGGTCCAGGAGTAGAGCTCCCCACCATTGGGACAGTAGGGACACGGGACTTTCCTTTGTGTTCAGTGGATGCTATGAAGGTAACTAAGTTACCAAGAGGACTGGACACCAGACAAAGAACCCCAGTCATAAGCAATCGCAGGTCACCTCAATAGGGATTCAGATCAAGGACTGGGGATTATGAGAGGTTGAACCAGTAAAGAATCTCCCATATCAGTGCACTGTGCAATGCAGAGTCCTCTGAAGGAGCCTCCAAAGAACCCGTATGTCCTAGGAGAGAGTCAGTATTCAGGTGCCTGCAGTAGGGAGACATTAATAACCCATCAAGGCATTAAAAGCCTGGATGATGCACCTGCTGGGTTTCAATACCAGTTCTGCCGTTTACTAGCTGTGTCAGCCTGGGAACCTCTCTGAGCTTTAGTTTGCTCATCTGTGAAATGGAGATAATAAAAGTAACCATCTCACTGAGTTGTGATAATTAAATAAGTTCATATATAGCACTGGGTACTGAGAATGTACCTTGCAGCATTATTATTATTAGTCAGAGGAACAATAACAACAGAGAAAGAACTAAAACATATTCTATTTAGGAAGAGACATTTGCCCCCTTGTAAATCCTCTTCTCCTTAAACATGCCAGAGACAAAGAGGAACAGGAGGAAAGGGAGGAAGAGAAGGGTACACAACAGCAGCAGACCCATTTTGTCTACTCTCCACGTTCCTGAATGAAAGACTGGCTGGCCATGGAGAGAGTGAAGCAGTTGAGGTTTAAATTATATAAAAGAGGAGTTTTAAACTAGATCAGGTAGGATTTTTAATCTCTAAACATTACCTGGAAGTTATGGAATCTGCCTCTAAGTCTGTAAAGGATTTGTGCTCAAGAGGAACAAGGAGATTCTAAAAAGCATAATTCCTCAGTCCCCAGTGGTTGGAGAAAACACTATTTTTCTCTGTGTACCTGTCAAGTTTAAAATTGTTCAATACGCTAGTTACACATAGAACCTCAGATCTTCGTTACCTCTCTGGTTCCTAGTTATGAGTCATTCAAAGTTGTTCTGCAATCTGCAATGGACATTAAAAACAAGCTTTTGATCCAGAGTAGGGTTTTAGCCAATAATGAGCTCTAAAATTTTATCCATCCCCTAAATGGGTCACTTTGCTTAGGGACAGAAGGCCACATCCTTCTAGCAGTGAGAAAAGCTGGATTTCTTTGTGAAATTTCTTTATACATAAGAATTAACAGACTCTGGGGTGACTATGAAGGAAACATCAAGATGAATCTAAGATTTGCAGTACTCCAACTGCCAGATGAGTTGCTGGACAGTAGCTAAATCATTATAAATTTTATACCTATTTCCATTCTGAAAAAAATCTAGTTGGTTCTCTTTCTTTTGCTGAGATAGGTAGGCTGGGCTGTAGGATTGATATTTTGATTGTCTAAGAGATGATGCCAATGATGTTTACAAGTTACAAATTGGAGAGAATTTAAATATTAGTGTACTGGGCAAGAGGCCTGCAAGAGTCTCTTAATTAAAATAACCAAAGGCTGTGAAAGAGAATGAAGAGAACTCTATGTCACTGCTGAACTCAGGAAAGAAGTGCCTTCATGCCCTGAATCTCACGGCAGTTCTGCCATTGTGCAAATAGAATAGTGGGAAGAAAGGCATTGGAACGCTGGAAAATTCTTCCAGAGAAAATGGCATATAATTTGGAAGCATAAAGGCAGATGCTAATAGCAGCTGAACAGGAAGATCTATTGAAAAACAAGGGGACCAAGTTTATGTAAATGAAAAAGCCCTCCTTTTGTAATGTGGAAGGAGGCTCCAAGAGCATGGAGATGAGCCAGTGCCAGAGAGAATCCAGCCACAGTACTTGGAAGGAGAGAATGAGCTTCTATAGGAAATGTCTCCACTTGCATTTTCTTTTCTTTTTCTTGGGGTATGTGGCTAGGAGATGAGGAAGGGATGCAAGAACCTTGCAACTGTAAAGTGCTCTAAGCTCAGAATTCAGTTTTTAAAAATTCTCAAAATATCCAGCAGTCACCAAAATTTGTAATATCTTTAAAATTATCTAGAAAAGTCAGTAAAAGTATTGGCCTTCTTCTGAAACACAGTACTGCTCTAATATAAGAAAGCTGCTTGACTGTAAAAGAATACTTACCTTTTATGCCTAACTGCAGAACATCTGGTAGCAATTTAGTGTGGCTACTGGCTGTTACTCATTTATCCCTTCCCCTTTTATTAAAAACAAAACAAAACAACTTTAATTAATTTAAAACCAGACAAAGCCAGCACGGAATGCCAGGGATGGTGTCTGTTTGGTTGATAAGAGCGCTCTGTACCTATGATGGTTGAGGCACTGTGTGGTAAAGCAAATCACGTGCTACCGTTCTGTTACCAAGCCTCAAGGATTATCTCCAACACTGGGAGGAAACAGGAGTGTGGCTATCAGACATGCGAAAGAGCGTGAAACATGTCAGTACTTTCAGTCAGCTATACTGAGTATGAAATAGAGTTCAAAGTTCCATTTTTTTTTTCCATAGTAGTGTGAAACATCACCTCCTTTGAAATAAGAAAAATAAAATCATGTGGCACAACTGGGGAGTTGGGAGACTCCAGTACTACCACATCAGATTTTTCCCTACTGCTCAGTTTAGATGATACTACCTGTGTTCATCTGACTTTTAAACTTGGTGACCAGAAGACTCAGACCCTGAGGTCAATTTAAAGAAGAGACAATGTAGAAAGTGGGGGTTGTTGGTAGAATGGGGAGTGGCTTACGTTAGAGGAGGGTGTGTCCATAGGCTTGTCCCTGTACTCTGAGACTGGCTAACCATGGACCTCACTCTCCGATGAAAGATCTGTTGGGGCCATTGAGAATGGGAAATACAAATGTGTATTTTATTTCTCTCTCTCTCTCTCTCTTTTTTTTTTTTTTTTTTTGAGATGGAGTCTCATTCTATTGCCCAGGCTGACTGCAGTGGTGTGATTTCAGCTAACTGCGGCCTCCGCCCCCCAGGTGCAAGCAATTCTCCTGCCTCAGCCTCCCAAGTAGCTGGAATTACAGGCATGCACCACCACACTCGGCTAATTGTTGTATATTTTAGTAAAGATGGTGTTTCATCATGTTGGCCAGGCTGTTCTCCAACTCTTGACCTCAGGTGATCTGCCTACCTTGGCCTCCCAAATTGCTGGGGTTACAGGTGTGAGCTACTGTGCCTGGCCTGTATTTTTCTCTTCTGAATCCCTGTGTCCATTTTGATGGTCTCTAGCTATCCTAGGACTATGCTCACTACAGGGATTGTGGGCTGTCTTGCTCATCTCTGCCACAGGGACAAGGGTTCTGATGACAAAGAGAAGGCATCTTGCCAAATGCCCAGCATCCTGGCAAGTTTACTTCGCAACTTGAGCCTTGTGGGGTTGTGACTGGAGGGGAAATGCAACTTCCTGGTTCATACAGAGAAGTTCCAAAAGGTTTTCTGACTCCTTTTGAGACTAACAGTAAATAGAAATCAGTCAGAAAGAAATATATCACATTTCTGAAACAATGCATAAGGATTTGGGCAGACACATGGAAGGGTTTTGGAAAACTGAAGGCTGATCTTTATTTTTGTTGTCCTTCAAACACTAGAAATATCATTAAACACAATCCTAAGCATAAGCATAAGATCAGCTTTTGCCATTTCCAGTTCTTGGGCTGGGAAGAGCAAATAGACAGATGCAGTAGAAGTTTCAAAGGAAAACATGAGGAACGTGACAGATGGGGCTGTTGACTACTAGGGATACTAGTCACACTTGTGAACACTGCTAGAACAATGGGAGAGGATGGAGATGGCTAAATGAGACATCAGAGTTTGGCATTAAGGAAGCATTGCCAGAATGGCAAAAGATGCGCTGTATCTGACTTCAAGTTCTGGACTTCTGGCCAGCCTCATCGGAGGCCAAAAGAGACAGGGGCCAAAAGCAGAAATGGAGAAAACAGCTGCCATACTCAAGTTCTGGGAGATCTGGGGAGCATAAGGCCGTGCTTCTTTCAAATGACCCTAATGAAGGAGGCTCCAAGGATTCTTTTTTCATCGAAGTAGCCTCATTTTCCTAAAATATCAGTCCAGGGAGCACCCCAAGGTTGGGAAGTAGTTTCTGCAGTGATTCCAGAGGGACCTTCATGGGGTTTCTAGCAGGTCTAACTCATAAGAGCAGGTTAAAGAGGAAGTAGAAGATGTCTCATGGGAGTTTGGAAGTCTTGTTCAATCATACTCATGACACACCCTTATTGGATCTGTCTGGGGAAATTCTGGGAAAAGTCAGGGAGTGTCAGGTCCCCCTCATAATCAGTGAGATTCAACCAGACAAATCAGAGGTTGGACAAAAGGGTCTTATTCCAGGGAATAACACAAGATGTGTAGCAGTTTTTAAAGTAATAGACATGTTTCTCATTTATCATATCCACTCTAGACTTTTTAGTCTTTTTCTTTTCCATTTTTCTGTTTTTGAGTAACAACTCTCATTTGTTTACTTGACTCTGAACACTGTACAGCACTATGATTCTGTATATGGTTAGATTTAATTGTTGCCTTTTTAGTTCAGAAGGGCAAAGTCCCAGGTCCCAGTTATAGGTTAACTCTCTCCTTATGCTGCCTGCTCTACCTCTACCCAAGTTTATTGAATAGCTACTGTAAATATACCTCTGTCCAGAGGGGCTTCAAGTCTCATTCCAGGGTGTCCAACTTCTCCCCATTCTAAAGCTTACCTCCATCACACTGCCATTGTCAAGTTCATGAATAATAGTCAAGTCATAGCTGGTTCTAGTCTACACAACCATTATTCCTGCAGAGATGACTGCTCTTCCTAAGTGCTTACCTCTGCTGCTGTAGCAGATTGCAAGCTGCTCTCTGCTGCCACACCCCAATCCTTGCATTGCTCCCACCATCTGTTCCCCCATGCAAATTCCACTGTTATTTTTCCTGGGCGGCCATTGCTGATTGTCCCCATCCTCACTCTGGTCTCTTTCAACACTGATACCTAAGATGACCTCTCCCTACACCCTAGGACATGGCCTTCCTATACTGCCTGTCTCAGACCTTTAGGCTCTTTCTACTACTGGAAGATACCATTTCTTGAAGTTTACAGATTTCCATGTTAGTGTTCTATTTATGGAGTTGGATCAGGTTCTCATTTGGGCTAGGACAGGGATGAAGAGGTGATGTTGCTGTGGTGGCAATCATGGCCCATAGTCCTTTCAGCATCTTAAAGATTGTGTCCATGGGATGAATCTGTCCTTGTGTGGTGTAGACATACATTAGGTTCCCCTCCTTAGTGGTTATAGCATTGCCTTTACAACCACCTTTGTACTTATGATGAGTAGGCTCTAAAAATTACTACACTAAAGGTTGGGGGATATTGCTGACCACCAACCCTTCCAGCTTGGTATTCTGTGAAAAGGAGGAAGGTAGGGAGATTAAAAATTTGGATATTTTATAGATTTTATAGATTCCTTTTCTGAACCCTAATTCCAGAATAGAGGTGTATTGATCAATTAAGGGAAAAGCCAAAAGCAGATGGAGTTTTTCTAACTTCTTATTTAGGATACTGTAAGAAAAACACCCCATACGGATCCCTTACTTTGACATGGATGGCAACATTAATGTGAAATGGAGGCATGACCAGGTTGGGCAGATCGTTGAACTGAGTTAGCAAGCCCAAATCTCTCCTGAGTTCTGTATGCCTTGAAAGTGATCTAGAAGTTGCTTCAGACCCCATGAGGAATACTGAAGGAGCTGAGTTGGAATTCAGTAGGCCAGTCAAAGGGCCACAGTAGGGACAGACCATAGACCTAGCTGCCAAGGTTGCAGAGCAGCGTGCAGACAAGGGCATGATGAAGGATTTGGCTGAGATGCAGAGGGTTGTGCTGCTTTAAAAGTGTCTCAAAGAGGCTGGGCCAGCCAGGAAGGTCCCCTGGGTCCTAACCAAGCCAAGAGATAAAATCACAAGTTCCTCAGCTGCAGACTTCACCAGAGACCTGGCGGGTAGCAGTGGTGCGGAGGGTATCCAGAAAACACCACTGCCTAAATACAAATCCTCTTCTCTTTTGCCATCTGGGAAAAGAGAAGGAAGGAAGAATAGGGAGAAAGAACTCTGACAGGGAATGTCTTTGAGTGACTGAATAATAACCTGAAATGAGATTCTCCTAAGATTAGTAACATTAATATTTTTCTTCTGCCCAGTGAAAGTACAGGTTAAATTAAATTAGATCAGTTTATTTTCTTGGATTGAGTATTCACATGTAAATGTGATTCTCTCTCCCTGTGTTTATATAAAAAACACACACATACGCACACATACACATATATGTTAAAATATATATTGATAGATTTTTATAAATATATTTAACAGTAGGTCTTGATCAAATGTCAAATAAAACAAAGACAGCGAGACTAGAATAATTCCAGGTAATTCAAAGACATCAACGTTTTTTAGTATGATATTATCTCTTGGGCCTTCTCCTGTTCATATGCTTTGTATTTATATATTATTGTTTTTTCTGGGCACCTTGCAAAATCTGATGCATCTGAACACATTCTTCTAGTCCACTGCCATTTTCAAGCACTTGCAAACCTTATTTCTGTCCTGATTTGTCCTGTGCCTCTCTCCTCTTCCCCCTGAACCAATGCTGCTGCTGCTGTTCAGACGACACCTGGAGGAGCCCCCGACAGCTTGCCACACTTCCCAACCTCTTGACACTTCAACATCCGTTAATTTACTAGAGGATATATCTGACCATTGCACTTATTTCCTCTAAATCTTTAGATGACTTCTTATCAATGAAATAATATGCTAAACCTATGCAGGCTCTTTATAACCTGGCTAGAGCCCATGTTTCAAACTTTGTTTCCACTTTCCACTTCCCTGCTGTCTCTCTCATGGTCTAGCTTTGCCTACTGATTTGCTGGTTTTTCTTCTTCTTCTTCTTCTTCTTTTTTTTTTTTTTAATACATATACTTTAAAATTAACTCCAGATGGATTAAAGATTTGCTGTTTGTTGAACAGGTTTGAAAGCTTTGACTTCAACCTAGTCATCTCATATCCACATCTTCTGCTCCAATGATACTTCTTTTCCAAGGATTCCCTGATATTCTCCCTCTCTTGTTCTGCTGTTGTATTTTGTTTATGCTTCTGCAATAGAATATAGTCTGTGCCATAATACATGTGACTAACTAACTTCCTTCTAGATTCAGAGTTCCTGGAAGGCAGAACCCATTTTTAAATTAACTTTTCATCTCTTACTCTGCTCAACACAATGGCTGTCATCTAGAGTATTTGATAAATGCATGTAAAAGTGCTTTATAACATCAAAGTGCTATGTAAATAGTAATTCTTATTACTATTTATATAATATTATATGATTATTACTATACTATTAGTAATTATATGATATTATTATTATTTGTTAAATTGAGTTGAATTTACTTTTAGAAGACTTCATTTTCTGGGAGAAATTATTTCCCACCTGTGGGAATAATCGTCGAAGAACTGATATTATAGGTACTATAGATACATAGATAGATGGGAATATTTCCCACCTTTGGTAATAATCATAGAATAACCGATATGATGTCTGAAGACATGGTAGGCAGAGATATCATGGAGGAGAAAGGAGAGGGAGCCTTAATTTTGGAGTCTTCTTTTTCCTTCATAGACATGTTCCAGAGGGCCAGCCTTGTCCAGTGCTCCTTATCATTTATCCATGGCTTTTATTCACCTCATATTACAAACCACAGACATTACTGGAAAGTTCCCCATCAGGGAAGATCAAAGAGGTGGCACTGTAATAAGAAACAGCAGGCTGTGGGGAGCTGGCCCCAGGCAAAGGCTCTATCCGTGCTTGCCTTACATGTCAGGCCAAGCACATCTCTCCTGACCCTTGAGCCATAGGCATGCCATGAATATAATATGCCTGGCATTTCCTGATACAGGGGTTATTTCCATCTCTAGGAATTCTATAAATGTTCTCAGAAGCCTTTGGGACATTTACATTTTAAAAATAAACCTTTAGAACTCAGCACAAATATCCTAGAAATCCGTGTATCAGCCTTTTTCTTGAAAACACCTGTAAGTCCTGCTGTGGCTTGCCTGAAGCAGGAAAGGGAAAGACCACAAGGATCATGCTTGTAGGTAAAAAATGTCCACAAGAAATAGCCATGCAGAAATTGGCACAAGCATGTTGAATGTCTGCCAACTTTCTCCATGAGAGCCTTGGAAAGTTTGATCAACCCAGAGAGGGAATGAGGACTGGGGAAAAGGAAAGGAAATTAAAGAAAGAAAAGGAAAAGAGGGAGGGAGGGAAGGAAAGAGGGAGGAAAAAAGGGATGGAAGGAGGAAGGGAGAAAAGGAGCAAAGGAAAGGAAGGAGGGAGTGAGGAAGGTAGGGAGAGAGGGAGGAAGAGAAGGAGGGAGGGAAGAAATAAGGAAAGGAGGGAGGAAAGAGAAATGGAGAAAAGAAAAAAAGATAAGATAAAAGAAAGGAAGGAAGAAGCAAGCTTCTGGAAGCTGTTACTTATCACTTGGGCAGGTATTTGAGAATTTAGTTTTTCAGGCAGAAAATCTGCCGAAATCCATATCTAGGTCACCTCTGGAGTATCCCCATGGAGGAAATAGCCCAAATGCAACTGAAATAAGAGATAGAAGGGAGATTTTCTCCAATACTGGATATTGTACAGTAGTATCAACTCTCCCCTCTCCTGAAACAATGCAGACGTGAAGGGGCACCCTACCTGCTATGCTGATGGTGGCAGCAGCCTTGGAAGTACTGAACTTCTCTCCATGCTTATTGGTAGCTATACATGTGTAGAGTCCTGGCTTGGTGATAAACAGCTGTAGTCTTGAGTCAATCACTCGGTCTTTCACACTTTCTTGAATGGACCCAGAAGAAACCTGATGGAGTAAAGGAAAATAAAAGATAGAACTCAGTCAAGGATTTCCTACTACACTGTGTCAATAGATTTGAAGGGAAAAGCGTTACGATTATATACAATCAAGTGCATGTGATGCATTGCAAAAATAGCCAAAAAAAAATTGCCCTCCCTATGCCCATGTCCTTGCAATGTGACTTTGTAGCTCTTCTCTCAAGAAGTAGCATTTTTCTCCATAACTTGAATCTAGATTACCCTTGTAATGTGTTTTGGAATGAATGAGCAGAAACTAAAGTTCTTGCACATTGTGGCTTGCTCTCTTGTTTATGGAATCTGGAGCCAACTATAAATAACCAAGAGTCAGCATGCTAGAAGATGAAACACACATGGCCTGTTTATCCCCACTGCCCCAGGTGGGAACCAACCACAGCTATCTGAGGTACGAGTAAGGCTATTCTGAACCAACTAGCACCCTTTCACCTGCCAATCACAGGAACTTGACCAGCCAAGATCAGGCGTTCCTGCTCAGCAGCAAAACCAAATCAGCAAAACCACCCAGTTGAACCACAGACTTGTGAGCACTAATAGTTATTGGTTAAATTACTAAGCTTTGGGCTGGTGGGTGATACAGCCATAGATAACCAATGCAAGGTATGAATAATATATGGTGTGGATCCTCCAATGTATGTCCTCAGTGTCCTGTAGGTGACAGTTAAGTATAAGAGGTTGCAGACTTATGGACTTATTTTCATAACTCCTGTTCAGCTCTCCATAAATGCATGTCAGATAAGTGGATGGTTATCAAGAAAAATGTTTGTGAAGCCAAGTCTGTCTCTGAGGCATGACATACATAATACATACATAATACCTCAAGGTCACTGAAAACATCCTTAGTAGGAAAGAGAAGCAGTTTTTAAATTACCTGACCTCTCTTCGCCTGGACTTCATCCAGGAATTGAAATAGTTTAGCAGAGACCAACATGTTAGGAAGTTCATGCAGGAGGTACTACTTAAACCAGAAAATCAAATGTCCTTAAAGAGCCAAGATATCACTGCAATACTGGCAACCAATTAACAGCTGAATTTATATAAATGCATATATATTAGTCAACATTACTCCAACCCTATGGGAAAGATAGCTGCCTAGCACATTTTACAAGGTTGCATAGTTAGAATTTGCATCCTAGCGTGTCTGACACAAAAGCCTATGCTTTTCATCATTGTTAGAGTGTCTTCCCTAGTCCTAGAAGAGAGAACAAACGAAAGTCCTTAGAAAACAAGAAGAGTAACAGTTACCTTAACAAATCAACCAACCACGAACAAAATACATGTCTGACAAATGCCATTGTTAAGGTGGTGGCATTTTATAAAACGATGTTTTTTTTTTTTTTTTTTTCTTCACTGTTTTCTTGAGCACAATACCACATTTTCAATAACTAATCTTTAACACTACTTATATGAGGGAAAGATGATGCCAATTTCAGGGAAATTGAAGTGAAATGACAATTAAGGAATCAGCTGTAGTATGCCTTGACTTTAACTTAAAGGAGTGGAAGTGGGTCCCGTAGTGGCCTGAACTTGGCTTCTTGGCTGAAGGAGATTCCTCTGTCCAGCATCAGGGAATGAGGCAGAGAATGAGACATTTTGGAGCCAATTATTTTATTGTATTGCATGAGAGGATTTTCACAGTTTGACTAGCCAGGAAGAAGAAAGCCCTGAGGTAAGTCAGACTTTCTTCCTAACTGCCAGGCGGCTGGCTATCCCTGGCACCAAGCACTGTGTAGCAATCAGACCATGAACGTTGTCCAACTAGCTTGTCTTTTTATTCTTTACTTTCACAAATAGTCTCAGTTCTTATGATAAAAACTGACTTTGTGATTATCAATTTACCTTAACTGGGGAATCTTTCCAGGTCAGATCAAGTATCGTGGCATTTTCCCCAGATAAGCAGCCTAGGCTCTATGAGAAATTAACAAAGTGGAGAGAAAAATATTTTTAAGAGGCAAGCACTCAGCTGGGAATTCAAACTGAATTCATCATTATCATATTTATTAGAAGGGCAATGTTTCATTATATGAGTATCCAAGTTAGATCAAAGGGATTGAAAATATTGGGACTTTCCTAAATTTTAATACAAAGCAACAATGAGAAAAAAGCTGAAGACCCCAAGCCTCTATGCTCAATCGACAGACTTTATGTTATTTTGTATTTTATATTTTGTTTATAAATATCTTTTTCCAGTTATGTAAGTGAAAGCAGAACAGTTTGCGAATTCTTTGCAAAGATGGTTCCCTCCTACAAGAAGCAGGAATGTGCAATGCCTTAGAGACAACTTTGAAGCAAGGAATCTCCCCAAATGTTGCCCTAAGTTCCACTGTTTTCATATTCACACCTAAGAAAGTCATTCTTAAACACCTCCTCAAGATCACTGAAAATATCCTTAAGCAGGAAAGAGAAGCAGTTTTTAAACTGCCTGACCTCTCTTCTCCTGGATTTCATCCAGGTGTTGAAATAGTTCAGCAAAGAGACCAACATGTTAGAACGTTATGCTTGAGTACGAAGTGGCTCCTGAATACCTTCCCCCTGCTTTCAGAGGCCTTGCTTGATTCAGTTTGTGATTCATGCACAGCAGGCCCTGTTAGTCATAGTTTGAATTTGTTTTTCTTTCTTCATGGATCGTTTTGATCAACAGTTTAGTATTTTTGATGATCTGAAAATAAAAACAATTCCCTCTGCCCTCCATTTTGATCTTTTATCGTTCCTCAGGTTTAAAAGATCAAAGGGGTGAGTCTGGATTAGTACTGTGAGCTTTTACCAAGGTATGCCTAAGGAAAACAGAGTACTTAATTGAGGTGACTATGTCTGGTAGTTACAGGAAATACATGATCTCCAAGTCACTCAGGCATATGGACCTGAGGGAACTGGAGAAACAGCTCTCTGCTCTGGGTGTGATGTTCTGTCTTTCTGAGTCAGCAGTAACTGTGCGAGGAGATGAATCTGTTAATTTGCCTGACTGTAATAATCGTTTCACTGTATATATTATCTAAACATCATGTTTTACACCTTAAATATATATAATAAAAATCAAAATAAAACATCTTTTTTTCTAAAAAGAGGCGGTATTATAGGAAGCTCTATTAAATAGGCATAATAATTTATACCTGACATAATATGTGTAAAACTTTTTGAAGGTGATAGAGCAGTTATAGACCTGTAAAGTACTTCTTAATGTATCATTAATACATTAATAATGTCATCTTCAGAGAATCTACCCCCAGCTATGGATAATCTGATAATTTTACGATTTGACTTTAGCAAACGAAGGCCTCTGAAAGGTATTCTGGCCTCAATGGCCCGGTCTTGCAAATAGTTCCAGCTGGCTGGAAATAGTTGAGGAACTGTTAGAATGTGGCCTAGTAGGATTTATATTTATGCAGTTGTAATAATGTCTGTTTGTGAATCATAGAAAAAGAGATAATAAACCGAGAGACATTTCCATCGATTTTCTGATTAACATAGCCATAAATATTAGGCTCTTTCAAGCAGTCTGCTGAACTATTCCACATAAGACTCATTACATGTAATTATTTTGGTTTACTCAGTTCGTAAGATGAAAGGACTTCACAGGTCATGTATTTTTAACCAAAACTAGCCTCTTAAAAATATGTCTAAATATAGATACACCTCCCTTTAAGAAAATTTAAAAACACAATCTCAACCTAGGTGATTTGGCTATTTATTTTATAAAATTCCAATAAGTTAAAATTATTTAACTTCTAAAATATTTTAGAAATTATGTTTATTGGACAAAGCAAGAGGGACATGAAATTTTTCTATATTTTTAGTTGCATGCCAAAATAACAGAGATATTATTGGTATAACTTTAAATAAATATGGTTATAAAAATACAAAGAATTTTCTTTTTATAAAGTAACCTCTGCTCTATCCATGCCAAACTACTATTTCCAAGACTGTAAAACAAAAGGAATATTACCATTCACTCTGAAGTTCATCTGTGAATTCAGATTTCCATAAAAAATGCATGGCATTTCCATAGAAGGAAAGCAAGATATTTTCTAATCCCTGTGGGGCATGTTGCTGGACTTTTTCTTGCTCTTTGGCTCTAACTGTTCAGGGTTTTGGTTTACTGGCAGGTTCACAGAGGGGGAGAAAGGGAACAGTCACCTCTTTCAGAGTACCCATTGTATTTAGTAGCATGCTATGGCATTAGTTTACTAACTTGTAGTGAGGGAAGAGCCACAGTTCAAACTCTGTTTTATTCTGTGCCAAATATCTCCCAGCTCTGCATTTGTCTTTGTTCGGTCCACCAAAAATGGTATCAGGACTATAGGATTCTCTGTGTTCTCCTCCGTGGGCTTTCCGGTTTGCTACTTTTACAACATTAAATGCCTGACACTGCCTCCGTGTCCTGTGATTTGCGTCAATGTGGACAGTCCTCTTGATTTCCTTTCAGACTTGGGTAGAATTACCAAGAACTAAACTTGGCTCTAAGAGCAACGCGCACTCTCTGACCATAAGGACTGCGGATGCACTTTTGCTTTCTTCCTGGATGGAAGTCTCTGAGTTTGTTTTGTTCTTGTTTTAGAATCTGAGGTGACAAATCTATTTTGCCTTTCATTTTTTGTGAAATGACCCCAACTCATTTATCTTCCACTTCTAACCTCATATGAGTCTTTCGAAAATACTAAAACTTTAAAAAGTGTATAATTTTCCATTTTCTTTATTACTATTTTTACGTAGACAAATTAGTGAAGTTATATTGTCAGTCTCCCAATTTTCTTAGGTTGTCTTTATATTCTTTTGAGAGGCCTAAGACAACTATAACAATTTCCATACAAGAGCCACAAAACACACTGACAAATAATATTCAAATTTTAAATAACACTTGAAATGTACTTTGAGAGGTAAAGAAGAACAAGGACTCCAAGTTACTTTATTGTAACCGGACAAAATCAGAGAACATTAGCCCTGTTGTCACATTAGAGATCATCTTTGACAGCTACCTGACATCTGTGTTAGCACAGACATGAGAACATCAGTGTCTGAGTAGTAAACGGACCCCCAAATCACATTAGCTAAAGAGAGGCATTTACAAGCTAAGTCTTTCAACTCTCCATCAAATTCTCATTCTTCCATGCCTCAAGTTACAAGCTGGAAAACCACGTTCATTTGTTTATGTACTGTATTTGAAAGGATGTAGGGTAGACAAATAAAACAATTTTATTAACAAATTATGAGAAAATTGATTTTGTTCAAGTAACAGAAAAGAAACTTCAATGAAAATGATAGTGAAAATGACAATAATAAATGAATTATATGTCTTGGAGGGTGCCATTGTCATAAGACATTCTTTGTTATTGGGGTAGCCATAGATTTTGGCATTTTCCCTGTTTTACAACATCCAACTAAAATGTCACACATTGACACGTTTTGTTCTCCATGTCCTTCCCTCCCATGCCCCTCTTCCCTTTCTTGTGTTGTGTCCTGGTTCTCACCTTTCGGGGCTGCAGCTAATCAATCTTCTTAGGGCACCCTGCTTTACAGGGACAAGTGTGGGGCCAGGTAAAATTATAGAGGAAAGCATTATTTTTTGAGATTCCTTTTTTTTTAAAATTAGACTTTTAATTTTTTAAGCTTATTGGTGGTATAACTCACAAATAGAAATTGTATATATTTAAGGTAAACAAGGTGCTGTTTTGATATACATATATATTATGAAATGATCACTGCAATCAAGATAGTGAACTATCACCACACATGGTTACCTTTGTGTGTAAGTGGTGAGAACACTTGGGATCTACCCTCTTAGCAAATTTCAAGTGTGCAATACAGTGTTGTTAACTGTAGTCACTATACTGTATATTACATCTCCAGTATTTATTCATCTCGTGTGACTGAAACTCTGTACCCTTTGATGATCATTTCCCCATCCTCCCATCCCTGACAGCCACCATTCTACTCTGTGCTTCTATGAGTTCAACTCTTAGATTTCACATACAAGTGAGATCATTTGGTATTTGCCTTCTGTATCTGGCTTATTTCACTTAGCATAATGTTCTTGAGGTGATCCATATCGAGATGCTTTGAATAAGGGTACAAGTCTGGGAAACTTCACTCTCAGTCTTCTGAACTCTTCCCTTCTGCCTTTCTGAAACTGTAAGTTGTTTAACTTTATTTAAAAGCAGTATACAAATTAACTTATTACATGGAGATGCCTCAGTGTTACCATTCTTTCATGCTGTGAAATGCTTCTAAAGCCTACAGTATGCCAAGCCCTAATGACAGGATAACTTCCTGCTTTAAGGCTGTTTTTTATTGTTTGTTTTGCTCCAGAGTATTTACCTTAGTTTTAGTCACTGTTATTTAATTTAGAAGAAACTTTATAATGGCCTACAAAAGAGAGGAATAAAAACAATTTAGGAATAAGAACTGTGTTATGAAAAAACACTCTGGGATATTTGGTGCTCATTGTTGTAAGCACAGAGACATCAGAAATGCACACACAAGGAAAGAAAGAAAGCCATGTGAGGTTACAGGGAGATAACCATGTGAAGCCACCTGCAAGCCAGGAAGAGAGGCCTTACAGGAAACCAACCCTGATAGCACCTTGACCTTGGACTTCCAGCCTTTAGAACCATAAGAAAAAAATTTCTGTTGTTTAAGACACAGAAATTTTCTGTGATGTTCTGTTATGGCAGCCCTAACATACTAATATAATCCTGGAGAAAAGAAAGTCACAAAGATATGAAATAGTTCAAGTCCATGAAAGAAAGTGCCTTGGATTGGGTAGAAATTATGCTTGAAATCATTTGAATTATATACCATAAGGTTTCACCTTCTTTAAAAAGAAGTCCCCAATATTCTTGTTGCAATGCTTGCATTAAACACAATTTGGGATGATGTCCCGATTTGGGACACTTCTTTGATCTCCAAATGGTACCATTAATATCTGGGCTTCCAGAGTTTGTCAGTAAAAAGGTTTGATAGAAAATCTGATTGGGAGTCATTTTCAATCCTCCCAAGATGACTTTTTGGGGGACTGACTAGACCCCAACACAGAGAGACTTTCCATCAACTAACAAACTGGGGGCTTGCTAATGTGGTCAAAGGTGGCTAGCCTGAGGAAAATCCATCGCTGGTGTCATCTTAAATGTTCCCTGATTTCTGAAGAATCATGAATGTGTCTGTGAGGGTGAGAGTCAGTTTTAAATATCTGGCAGGCATAGAAGGTATAAAGCCAACTTACAAGGGTGTCAGTTGAGTTAGAGCTCTCCTGCACCAGTTATTGCTCCTCCCTACCTCCCACTCAATCCTTCTGGGGTCATAAATAGCAGCTAGGAAATGGGGGAGGAATGAGTGAGCATGAGCTAAGAAGCCAACTGTAATTTTTTTATATGAAAGTCAAACTGCAATATCCCTGAGAAGAGAGGAACTGTGAATGCCATTGGATGCTTTGGTTATTACTTGGGACTAGACACTTAAATGACTAAGTTGGGATGTTAATGATTTAAAATCAACTCATAGTAACCAGAAAAATCACAGAGCCTGCTTACAGTAGGCTTAAATAGTGGCAAAAGAATTTGCTCTGCTGAATAAAATGACAAAGAAAGTAAGATTGTGTTACGTGCAAGTCCTGTTCATTCAACAGCTGAGTTACAGCAATAATAATCTTAGCTCACATGTTTAACTCTCGTTTATGGACCTGAAATCCTAAAAGATAAATCAAACATAAAATTAAGAAAAATAAATGTATAGAAAGATGGTATTATCAAAAGATCAGACATTTTCAGCAGTTTCTGGAAGATAAAGAGAGGTGATTGGATAGATAGAAAAATTAACATCAACTAAGTAGCTGAAACCTACAGTACATAGCAGGTAAACAAAGATAACTGGGCAAACAAGGAAACAACACAAAATAAACATGAATCAGTGGGAAAGCAGACACAAGAAGTGAAACCTGGCACAGAAGAGCTTTACTGAGAGAAGAATCGTTACATTTTGCCTATAAATTCATGGAAAATTTCAAAGTTCAGATAGCAGGGGCTGTAAATACGAGCCAACTTGAAGGAAGTCAGCAAAGTAATGGGAGAACTCTTGGAACTCTTTTCTTTAGAAATTACCCATACTCAGATATTTCTTTATTGTGATGCGACAACCAACTAATACAGCTACCAAGCACTTGATATTATTCCTTCTAATTATAGGTATGTACCCATTAACCAACCTTCCTTCCCCACTACCTTTTCCAGCCTCTGGTATCCATCATTTTACTCTCTATCTCCATGAGGTCAAATTGTTTTTAGTTCCCACATATGAGCAAGAACATGAAATACTTGTCTTTCTGTGTCTGGCTTATTTCACTTAACATAAATGTCCTGCAGTTCCATCCATGTTGTTGCAAGTAACAGGATTTTATTCTTATGGACTAGTAATATTTCATTGTGTATATGTACCACATTTTCTTTATCCATTCATCCACTGATGGATACTTAGGTTGATTCTATATCTTGATTATTGTGAATAATGCTACAATAAAAATGGGAGTGCAGATATCTCTTAGATACACTGATTTTCTTTCTTTGGGCTGTATATCCATCCAGTAGTGAGATTGCTGGATCATATGGCAATTCTATTTTTAGTTTTATGAGTAACATCTATACTGTTTTCCATAGTGACTGTAGTAATTCACTTTCCCATGAATAGTGTAGGAGAGTTCTAATTTCTCCTAAGGTTGAACCTTCTGTCTCCTTTTCCTGCTTCATTTTTCTCCATAGCATTTGATGCCATACGCATACAACATATATTTTCCTGTCTTTCCCCATGAGAAGGTAAGCTCTTTGAGGGCAGAGAACTTAGCCTGTTTTGTTTACCTCTGTATCCACAAGGCCTGGAATAGTGTTCGATGTTCAGAAGCTCAATACATATTTGTAGAATGAATAAATGAATGAATGTGTGTAGGTAAAGTGCTTGAAACAGGGCATTGCTGAAAATAACCATTTAATATACAGCCATTATTGTTACCACTATTAAAAATGATGAAAAGAATGTTGAACTAACATGAATTCTAATTCCAAATTACTTTCATCAAAGTAGCTTCTAGCAGTGAACTAATCTTTCACTGATGAGTTTTATGAAAATTATTTTACTTATATGGGAAGGTATTATTACCACTTCCCATTTACACAAAAACACAAAGAAAGAATTTGGTTTTCTAGTATTCTTCAAGACACAAGAAGCAAACTCCTGGAGTTCGATTTCTATGGCAATGGCTTCTAGGACAAAGATATTGGGAGGCTTTGAAAAGTGGTGTAAGTGAGACCAATGACAGAAATCTGGGTAACTACAAGTGTGTGGTCTATCCTGCAATTCACCACCGAAGGGTCTTCCCCAGACAAGTCCCCACACACATGACACTCACAGCATTTCCATTTTCAATCCAGGTGATGGTGGGGACAGGAATGCCTGTTGCTGTACAGTGCAGGGTCACAGAGGAGCCAAAGGTGACATTGTGGGATTCAGGAGCCCGCAGGATCCTGGCAAAAACTGTTAGGAAGACAGAAGTTGTGAGTGATGCTTCTATAGGAAGTGATCAAGCTAGAATGATCTTTTAAAAATGCAAATTAGACCGTGTTCCCCTGTGTGCAATCCTTCAGTGTTTGCTCTCTTTTAAGGATAATGCCAAATGTCATGGCCGAGCCTCCAAGTCCTTTATGTTATAACCCTACATTTCTCACCACTCAAGGACACACTGAGCTTATTCCTAACATAGAAACTTGCCCTTGTTCTTCCTTTGCCTAGACCACTCATCCCCCAGATCCTCACATAGTAGGTTTCTTGGATCATTCAAGTCTCTATTTAAGTGACATTTTCTCAGAAAGGTCCTCCTTAATCACCCAACATCAAGTGTAATTCTCCCCCCATTCACTTTTCATCAGCCTATATTATTGTCTTTACAGACTTTACAACTCTCTGAAATTACCTTATTTACTTTTTACTTGTCTATTATTTCCCTTTCTTGTTACCTTGTTCGAAGCCAAAAGCCTTGCCTGTTTTGTTGACTGCTGTATTGTTTCAGGCAGAGTTCCTGACCAGAGCAAGCACAGGCTAGCGTTTTATTGAATTAATCAAATAATTAAGCTTTACACCCTCAACTGTATCACAGTGGGAGGGCAGAAAAATTGTGTCAAACTTTTCAGATGATATATTGGGCAAAAAAAAAAAAAAAAAGGACATTTTAGATAAAGTGTAGGCAGGAGAATGAATAATTTATATTCCTTTCTGACCCACAATCCCCACTGATTAAGTAAGGGGAAGTTATTTTGATATAGGAAGAAATTTTACCTTTAAAGAGTGGGATTGAGGCTCACAATGTATTATGAATTGGAGGATACTTAGATTCATAGAATCATTAAACTTGGAAGAAACTTCAGAGATCAGCTAGATTCTTGCTCTTACTTTATAGATGTGGAAACCAAATCTTTGTTAATTTAAGTAAGTTGGTTTCCCCAGGTAACAAGAATGATGAGTGAGAAATGGACTCAGGTCTGACTTCAAATTCAGTGTTTGTTTAAACTGTTATGGAATCTTTTGGATGGCCTATTACACTGTAAATGTATTTTATGCTCCTAGCTTTTGATTTCTAGGACTTAAGTGCAGAACATAATATTAGAGTATGAAGCCCCAATTAACACAATGCTTTGAAGCTAAGTTCTAGTTAATTGAAATTTGTGAAGACTGAATTCTAAACTAAAGTATGGGGAGACTACATGTGCTAGATAAGGAGATATGCGGGACAGTGATAGAACAGGTCCAGAGCAGTGTCACAAGTTGGTTTGATTGTTGAATACCTCTTAAAAAGCATTGCATAATTTAAAGAGATTTAGGAATATTTGATTTGTTTGACAATTGGGGACTTTTTGTGAATTTAAATTAATTTGACTTCCTATCTTTGGATATTGATATTTTAATTATACAAATGTGGGGCCCAAAAGCCAGGAGAAAAGAAATACAAAGAAGATGCTGTCTTCAAGGCAAAAAGAGATTACAAAAAAAAATAACAAAGAATGCTATGAAATGTTTAAAATGGAGCTGAATCTCTCCCCCAAAACCAAAATTGAGCCTGATTTTAAGTCCTGGGGTCTAATTAACAACCTACAAAAATTAAAGGGTTGAGTAACATCTCAAAGAACACTACGGAGATGCAATTCAGTCAAACCCACACATTTAACAGGGAAAATTATTAGCATTAGGGGGTACGAAAGGAAGAGTGATCTATTATAGATTGAAAGAGACTTAAGAGACATATTACTTAAATGTAATGTGTAGCCCTGCTTGGATTCTTATTCTCCCAACTTAGTCTAAATTCACACTTGACAACTAACACTGACAGGCATCCTAGTAAGGCTGCATCCAGGTACTCATCTAATATTTTCTAGTTGCAATAATGGAGACATAGCATCCATGTGCATCATCTGGCTAAAATAACTCCTGTAGGGGTTGGGGCTATGCTTGTGTTTCCTAAATTTTTTGAGTGTGGGACTACTGCATGACCATCTTACAGGTCCCATTGCCCCCAAGAATCTGAAACAAGCAAGATCTTTGAGAGATTTGGAAACCAGTGCTAGAAAACTGTTCTAGTAACGTTGACTATACCCTTGAACTTCCAGAATCAAAAAGGCTTTTTGAATGAAAGCCTTCTGGCTGAAGATGAGCAGAATAAAAAATTGGAGAATAATACAATTTCGATTATGTTTTGCTGTTTTAATTTATAAAGCCAAGAGTTTTAATTTGGGGTCTTTAAATTATTCCTGGAAATATAGTAATCAGAAAGGTTTTATTTTGTCTTAATTTACAGCAGTTTTTTTTTCTTTTGGCTGTTATTATATTATTTGGAATATCATTTGGTCTTATTGCAAAACCTCTGATTATCCACATTGCACAATGCAACAGAGCATAATGTCAGATGGTAAATAAAACAGAGTGATTCAATGTGACTTTGGAATTAATTTAATTAATGTACTACTCTGCCCTCCATGGGAACTTTCTGGGGGCTCCAATGGAGCACAGGCAGGTACAGGCTTAGTACTGACATTTTATAGGTAGCTTCCTGAATGTGAGACTGCTGATAAACTTCTTTCTGAAGCGGGCAGATATACTTTGGACTTGGGTTTTGTTAAGTGCAGTGGGTTAAGTTAAGAGGACAAAAAGGCCAGGGATTAAAAGGAAGCTGCTTTCTTCTGCACTCTCACATTCTCTCCAGATGTTAAAATAAAAACCCAGTCGCTTTTTTTCAGTATCGAAAGTTAGTTTTCACGCTTCCTCCCAGTCTTCCTCCCTTCTCAAAGGAAATAGCAGATGTCACTTGTGTTTCCACTCAAATGTTTCCTTATCATAGTACTTTCTCGTCCCCATTCCCCTTACCCTTGTTTATATTTTATCATAACACTTACCACTATCTGAATCATTTGGCCATTATGGATTTATTTGTTTGCTTGTTTTTGTTTTTTGTCTGTCTCTCCCCTCTAGAATGTAAGCATCACAAGGGCAAGGTTTGCTTTGCTTATTAATATGGGCTGACTGATATAATCTATGTATCTGTCTACATATCTATCTCTATTTCTAGAACCCGGCGTGTTATATATATGGTTGGCTCTCAGTAAATATTTGCTAAGTGAATGACTAAATAAATGAATGAACATAATGACTTCTCTGGTAAGGTTGGGGGAAGGGACTTGGATATGTTTTGTGTATCTAAGCCCTATTCTAAGCTATCAGTCTCCCAGCTCTCTTGCATCTAAGAAGGATAGAAGGTTGATGTGTGGTAAGTAAGTTCACCAGGGCTTCTTCACCCTACAGCTAGGAGTCAAAGGGGAAAGAGTGGGGTGGGGAGGAGGAGGATGAGGAAACAGAAGTTATGTTAGTCTAATTCTCACATGGAATAGAAATCTTTATTTTTCACTCCAGCCTTATCAGCAATAAAGTTGATGTATTTTTACCCAATTTCTATCTGAGCAATTGCATAATACTCAAATTTATCATTTTCAAATCTGAAAGGTAAAAAGGTGATGCAGGAAATTTTGACATGTTTTTCAAGCATTGAAAACAAGCCAGTTGCAATTAAAAATAAATGCCAGATTAACCTCCATGAATAATAATACACCTGCAATAACAAACTTGGACATAGGTCAGCAGTAAATCCCATTATTTCAGTGGTAGTCGCAGCTGAAAATGCATTCTAGGTCATTGACTTAAAAAGTCACATGACATGTTTCTCATCAAATAAAATGGGTATAGAATATCCATATTTTGTGTTTTATTTGCATGAAAGAATATAAAAGTGTTTTTGTTACATAAACAATTAAACTGCTTAATAAAAGGAGCATTAAATTATTTAATAAGTTGGAAAACATTTATAGCTGTTTTGATATGGATTTTTAAACCAAAAAAATCATCAAGCCCCTCTTTCTGTACATAGTTTTATCCATCTTTCTCCAATTCACTGTGAGCTCTAAACCACTTGCTTTCCTGTGGGCAGGCAAATTCATCTGCAACATGGAAAATAGACACAGGTCACATATTTATCTCTGGGTTTTTTCTCATGGGATCTATTCATGAGTTTGGAGCTTTAATTTATCTTGGGCAGACTTGCAGGGCTCACTGCAAGTGGGGAATCCTGTATTCAAAATTGGGCTCAAGAAGCCAGCAGTTCCAAAATCTTTTGTAACATAACCACGTTATATTCTGTCCTTATTTCAAAGCACTTTCAAATACAGAATCAATTTTATTATTGGTTGTCATCTTACAGAGTAATACATAGTAAAAAGATAAAGGCATAATTCACTCTGAAATTGTACTGGAGTGCAATAAAAACCCCAAGGGACAGGGGATCCCTGTTAAGTCCTGAAATAAATGAGCGGTTTGGCTGGAGATGAACTACCTCTCTTTTCTTGGTAAGAGAGCAGTGCCAGAGGAATACTTAAGTCTTTTATCAATTTCTATTTCTGAGAAGTTATTTCCAAAGACACAATGAGCTCCCATGGATTTTCTTTTCTCTTGCTCTTTTGTTATTTTCTAGCTTCCCTTGATGAGGGTTTTTAGGTTACATGATTCAAACCAGCAATGACTGATAGGAGTAAATTAAGAAAAAAAAATTGCATAGGACCAGGTAAAATGCGTTTTTACCTGCATTTAGTTGTAAGCAACCTGATATTTAAAAGTAAGAAAACATTTTCAGTACTTTATATGAGATACTAAGATAAGGAGATACTGTTTTAAATAATATCAGTTTAGGATGAATTCCTACAGTCAACTCTATTACATGAGAACTCATGACTTTTATCCCCCAAATATCAAATTTTAGGTTAGAAAAGCACAAAGTTTGGGGCTTAATCAGAATGCAAGGTACTTTTTTTTTTTTTGACAGAAAACTGTTGTTCTATAGTAGAGTTTTCCCCAAACAAATTTGATTTCCAGCTATTTTCTTCTAAACATATTCCACTACGTATACATGTCTGTGTGGAAGGAAAATAACTTACTTTTTATTGATATGGAGCAACTGTACAATACGCCTCAGCTTGTTGAAATCATCCCAATAATAGCCTAAGTTGGCACCTTCACATTCTAAGATTTCTCCAAAAACTGTAAAGCCCCCTACCCAAGAATGAAGTCTTTTAGTCAAAGCGTAGCTTTCTTTTCCAATTTATCGGGGATTTATACTTTCATGCTGATTTATTTTATTTCATTTTGTTTTCATTCCCGAAGACACCAAATTGAAATATTTCTTTTGACTGAATCTTCCTTAAGAAATGCAAAGGATCAGTAAGCATATTATATATAAAGAAGCCTATCTAATAAGATAAGCGCTGTGACTTAATATTCCCCATACATTGTTATTTTTTTAAAAAATGGCACTTAGAGCTGTTTATAAGATCAGCAAAAATAAACAATTGAAAAGATCCACACATTTAAAAAGAAGCCATGCAGAAAGAAAGAAAAAAATACCTTTAGTATCTTGTTCAGGTTCCCTTTCTTCTGTTAATAAAAACAAGACAAAACAAACACACACAATAAACACACAAACAAAACAACACATCATGAAAAGGGAAATCTTTGACCACAGAAACATCAATTGTGCAACAAGATTAATTAGAAGCTGCTTGTTTCTTATTTCAGTAAGAAACAAATGCAATCAAGGGCAACTGCCAGCCTTTTGAAAGCAAACTATTAAATGACATAAGATTTCAAATGATTACTTTTAGCCAGGCAGTATTACACAGAAAATAAACTACAGCATATCTAACAATGTAGCTCTTTCATGAATTTTTATTCTAATGTTGACAATTACCCTTTATTTCAGGGCCACAGACTGTCTACTATTCTCATACATTGCGTTCCCCCTCTTGTAGCTTAGAGTTTCTTCTTACCAGGCCCTGCTGTGAAGTCAGTGGTGTTGAATCTGGGATTTCAGCTATCATTTCTATGGCAATAGACTCATGTTGTGGTAAACAGAGGATTAGGGGGTTTCTGCAGAATAGAACCTACCACCAACGGAGATCTGCAACTCTGCACTAACACAGAAGCTGCTTGGAGAGCAGAAAGGAGAAAATCATTACCTTCTGGGAATTTACTAAGGAAGTAAGGTCCACAGGAATTGTAAAATGTTTAGATTGGATAGAAAGCACTGAGAATTTATAAATGTTTAAAAATCCTAGAAGAGAGACAACAAAACCAAATTAATTGTTCCAAAATGTCTAATATAACCATACCAGACATAGACCCCGTGTAGAGCTATAGTTTTCTTTCCTGAAGTTTTATTTGTTCATGTCAGTTTGAACCTTAGAGTTAGTAATAAGCCAACTGCAATATTTGTAAGTAAAAAATGGCCATGCTATTGCTAACGACATTCAATGACAACAATACACTTGCATAGTCCTTCACAGATTATGGATATTTTCATGCACATTTTACGTGATCTCCTTTAACTCTCACCATATCTCAGTAATTGAACATAATTGATACTATCCAGCCTGAGTTTGAGGACCTGTATATGTGATGGAAATGTTCTGCCAGCAACCGCATCATGGGTGCCAAGGACCATGTGTCCCTCCAGGTGAACTTAGCCAAAATTGACAAGGTCACAGGCAGGCTTAATGGCCAATTTAAAACCTATACTGTCTGGGGGGGATTTCTCAGAATGGGTGAGTCAGATGACTCCATTCTCTGACTGGTCAAGGCTGACAGCATCTCAAACAACTTCTGATTAGTGAGAATCATGAGTGTGAAATATTTGTCATAAATAAATAGTGAAACCCCTCACTTTCTCCACCTAAAATTAGCCCATTTTCCAAACAAAGGATATGAGTCTTAGAGATTTGCTGCAGGTGCATAGCCAGAAATTCAACCTCCTTTGCAGACATTGAGTCTTCCCAATGAGAAGTTCTCATATTTACACTTAACACCCAAATCCCTTACATTTAAGTTAATTTGTAATTCCTCATTTATATTCTATTGTCTGTGTATACCTATGTAACAATCCTGCAAGATCTGCTCATGTACCTCAGAATTTAAAGTATAGATTTTACTGTCTGAACTTTCCCTACCTCCATCAACTCAGTGAATTGAATACATTTATTGTTAAAAGGAGATTTAGAGGTCATCTGTCAAATGTACCTTCAAATGAAGAAAGTTTTTTTTCTTTCTTTTTTTTTTTATTACAATATTTCTAATGGTGCCTGGTAAAGCATAGGTATTGGATAAATATTAGTTTCTTTTCTATTGAAAACTGGTGATCTGGACATTAGGAAACTGCAGATTCCCTGTCTGTATTACAGACCTTAATCAGAAGAAATAAAAGAAGGTCCATGGTTGGGCCACATTAGACCTGAACAATTGCATTTGAATGCCTTTGCACTGGGCACATCTTTCTAGTTCGCCAGAACAATGTCCTTGCTTCTAAATTTGGGGCGGGGGGGAACTCTCTCTCTCTCCCTCTTTTTCTTTTTCCTTTATGAGCCAAGTACCTAAGAGTGGTTGGGGTGGCCGTGGTGTTTTTACAGGAATATTAAGTGTCTTTATTCTGTGACTGTGGTATATCTAAAATTTTATTCTACTAAAGTTAACTAGTATCAGTATTTTTTTCCCATCGGTAAATTTTGAGAATTATATTCACTTGTCATTTTCTTCCCTTAGAGTGCTTTTTGTCAGGGTTCAAGGGCAAGTGCAGGTCAATTCTGAGTCTCCTTTCAGTTTTGTTTCATGATCTATATAGGACTATACATGAACTCTACTTTGAGCATAGGCTCAGTTTTAGACAATGTTAATTTTCTTTTGATATTTTTCACTTTGATGTTGTTTCTATTGTTCATTTTGCCTTGTTTGGGAATGGAAGCACTGCAAAACTTGGAAAGAATACACCTATTTCTTCCACTGTAAATAAACAGGACCAACCAAGAGATGAAAGAATGTCTAAGATTTGTCATTTTCCTATGAGGAAGTTTAGAATTTCTACCAGAGAAATTATGGTTTCATTTACAGACTATCAAAATTTCTTTCTAATGCAAATATATTATACCTCTTTATAGATACAAATTTATATATGTTTATATATTAACATACATTTGCATGCACACACAGTTGAGCTTACTTTAAATTAGAGAAAATTATACAAGAAAAGTCTATAGGCCTATTTAAGCTCAGGTATTCAGTGTATGACTTTGCATGTATGTATGACTTATTCAGTGTATGACTTTGTTGGTCATTTCAAGGTCAAACAGTAGTCCTAGTTTTTCCACATATCCTGCTTGCGTAGCCTACTATGATCACTCTTGAATTCTGAACTTACTGTTTTACCACTTGTCAATTTAAAAATATTCTGCTTCATCATCTTTGTTCCAATTTAATTACTACATTTTCATTTAATTGCTTTATACGTAATGCATTGTTCTTGTCTTCCAAATTGATTTGTAAACTTCTTTAGGAGGGTTACAGCTAGAATTATACTGGGGCTAGTATTAGACGTTTGTTGTTGGTTTATTTTCCTCTAAAGTACAGCACAGTATCTTGTAGAAAGAAGAACACACTTACTTTTTAAAAAGTTATTTGCCAGGGACATTATTGAGGCATTTTCATCCAATTTTGTTGGAATTGTCAATAGGATATTTAGAATAATCAATGACTGCTGTTATTGGACTAATCTGAGATACAATTTATTCACTTCAACATCCAAGGTAAATAGTAATCCATAATTTTCTTAAAAAGTTTTATTTATGAGGAACTCAGTGCCATAGTAGAAACCAATTTTGATCAACTGTGTTAAAAAAGAGAGAGAACATCTCTAAATCAAAACCAAACGAAAACCAGTCTCTTAATAATTGCTATCCATAAGACCTTTTTCCTACCTCTATCCAGCTAACAAGAATGAAAAAAGAAATCCATCAAATATTTTTATGTTTCCAAGCTTGTTAGCCACAATTTACCCTTCTGATTGCTCACTTTTGAACTCACATTTCTCTTATCTTGTGGTACTCTGAACTAAAATTAGCACACACAGAGAGTCTAACAAATTCTAATTGCAAACTCTAAGTGCTCTACTTCTGTGTAGACTATTTGCATAATTTTTATTTAGTCATATAATACAGCTAGCTCATTAATTTTGCTAAAAATCATGAATATCCAATCTCTTACTATCTTCCCAACAGTCTATCTACCCAAGTTTGAATGTGAGTGTTTGTGCTTGTGTGTGTTTATGTGTGTGTGTGTGTGAGAGATACGATTCTAGAGAAGATAAAATAAGTTTTTCCTACTCAATTCACTGTATTAGTTGTTTGGAGAACGAATTTGGAGGGAAAATCAATTGTCATATAGAAGAGGGAAAGCCATAAAGATTATCTGATAAAAATAAAAAGAAGACATTTAGTAAAATCATACAGATTACATAGACCTTGTGGAAAGAAAGATACAAAACCAGATGAGAAAACAGGCAGAGCTATGGAAAGTTTTGTTTTCTTTTGACACAAGAGTGGATGTAGCCAAGAAGATAATAGGAATTTGGCTATGTAGAGTTGAAGTCTCAGAAGAGACTGAAATCACACACTCTTTGCTCTTTCTCGGATGGCATGGGGCCTCCTCTTTCTGCTACTGGAGATATCACGAGAAAAAACATGCAAATAAAGCAAACAGAATTTGGAGGTGAAGCCAAATAAGATCTGGCTAGCTCCACCCTGGGAGAAGTGTTTTGGAAAGGTTTGAGCAATAATCAATTACTGAAATCATGAAGGGAAAGAATTTGGGATATGTATGAAAGAGCTCCTTTGAGCATGGACATTCCAAAAAGCTTTCAGGTATACTAGTCAATTTCTTATCTTAGAGATTAGGGCCAAGTCAATGTAAGTAATAAATCATGTAGTGGGATATAGCATAAAGATTAAGTGAACAGACTCTGGATTCAGGCTGCCTTGTTAGAAGCCTTGTTATGCAATTAACTTCTAATAGGGTATTTCTGCTATATAGGAAAACTGTTAATATGTGTGTATGTAAGTATGTGTTTTATTTGTAAATAGGATTATCATATTAGTTAAAGTACCTTTGGAGTTGATACTCTTTTCTAGATGGATAAAAAATCACTTTTAAACATCAGTACTTTCGACCTCTATCAAATAATAATATAAATTTTTATTTTTATATATTCAACTGGATAGAATTTACATAATGATATATAATAATTACAGCGTAAAGAGTACTAATCAAGATGGTGTTATCACAGTTCAGTCATCTAGCTAGAATAGAAGTACATAGCAATAATGAAGATATACATTTTTGCTATCTAAAAAGACAAAGCCATAGTAAAAAACAAGATGAATACCTCCATATATAAGAAAGCAGACAAAACACAACAGATAAGCAGTCGCGGCTGAGTTCCAACTCAATAAACAGAGAGAGAGGCTTGAAGTTTGATTTCTCTAGAAATGTACTAGGGCCGGGCGCGGTGGCTCACGCCTGTAATCCTAGCACTTTGGGAGGCCGAGGCGGGTGGATCACGAGGTCAAGAGATCGAGACCATCCTGGTCAACATGGTGAAACCCCGTCTCTACTAAAAATACAAAAATTAGCTGGGCATGGTGGCACGTGCCTGTAGTCCCAGCTACTCGGGAGGCTGAGGCAGGAGAATTGC